>JABUQX010034770.1:27500-37500 GCA_015478945.1 Trachelipus rathkii
ACTCATTTCAATTCTGCTCCCTCTTTACTTCTAGAATTGCCTCTCGTCTTAATCTTTCCGATTCTATTCTCGCTGATCTGGATAGGATTTTCGGGTGGGGTCGCCTCAACCTTGTGAAATTTAATTCTTTAAAAACTCAACTTCTACAAATCTCCCTCTCTAAAACACCTTCCAACTTTCCTATCTCTTTCGACGGTTCTCTCGTCTCTCCTGTTGACAATATAAACATCCTTGGCCTTAACATAAAACAAAAAAATGTCTTTGGAAACCTCACATCACAACGGTTGCTAGGGCGGCTCAAAGAAACTGGGAGTTCTGTTTAGACTGCGAGACTTTTTTTCCTCTTCTCAGTTACTCCAGCTATACAAGGGCCTCATCCGCCTTGTATGGAGTACTGCTTCTCATATCTGGGGGGGGCTCTGGTCTCACCCGCTTTTGCCGGGTCGAGTCAAAAGGCCAAAAGACCTTGTAAACTGTTTCCGTACTTTCCACTTCACTTGATCCTCTATCTTTGCGGCGCGATGTTGGGGCTTATCTCTTTTCTATAGGTACCCCAGCGGCGGCAAGTGCTCGAGGGAACTTGTCAACTCGCGTACCCCACCTAATATCACCCCCTCCTTGAATAGGCTCTGCCCGTGAGGTGGGTGGTGACACTGTAATATATATATATATATATATATATATTATATTATATATATATATATATATATATATATATATATATATATATATATATAATTTATTGTATATATATATATTGTGTGTGTGTAGTTTTTTTATTATTTTTTTGCTGTTGTTGTCTGTCCATTTTAAGGTCATGGGTATGTTGATATTTTCTTGTATTGAAATTAATGGTTTGTCCTATATATATCGATTCACAGTTATTACATGGTATGGAATATATACATGGAGGGTCTGGGTTTTTTGGTTTAGGGGGTTTTAAGATTCTTTTTAGGTTTTGGTTGTTGGCTTTAACTAATGTGATATTTTTTGGAATGAATTTCTTAATATTTTCGGTATTAATATGAGGTATAGGTACTCTTGTTTCTGTTTTTTGTTTTATATTATTCGTAAAGAATTTTAATTTTGCTTTTTTATGTGCTGTATGTATTTTGTATATTGGATATTTCAATTTGGTAAAAATAGTTTTAATATATTGTAATTCATTGTTTAAAAACTGTGGATAGGAAATGTTATAGGCTCGCAGGAACAGAGAAGATAAAGTGGCTATCTTGGTGTGATATGTATGTACGGAGTACCAGTGAATGTAATTTGGTTGTGAGGTTGGTTTTCGGTATACTGATGTGATTAGTTTATGTGTATGATTCTTATGTACTAAGGTGTCCAAAAACGGCAGGGTGTTGTTTATGGGTAGCTTTATGGTAAGCTGATAATTGTTCGTTAATGCTGTTTATGTATGTATCAAGTTATGTTGTGTGCTGTGTGGAATTGCTAGAAAAATGTTATCTACATATTTTAACCATATTGTGTTGATGAGTAGGGGGTGAGGTAGTGTTCTAGCAATTCCATGTATATATTACTGAGTATGGGCGAAAGCGGAGAACCCATACTCAGGCTGTGTTTTGTTTATAATAATGTTGTTCGTGTTGAAAGAAATTATGTTCTAATGTAAGTGTAATTACGGATTTAATGGTTTGAAAGGGGAGTTGGAAAGAGATCTGATGATCAGAGACGTATCTAGTGAGAAATTCAAGGCATGTTCTACAGGTACTGAAGTAAATAGAAATATGACGTCGAAAATGAGAAATGTGTGTGTGTGAGTATTTACTGTATTTATTCTGTTTAGGAAGTCTGAAGTGCTTTTTATGTGAGCTTTTGAATCTGACCCTCAGAAGAGGGTTTTGAGTATGTTTGCTAAATATTTTGAAAGTTTCCATTAGTGTTTGCTATGATTGGGCGTAGCATCAACAGCGACTTCGATACCAAAATTTCCTGAACTGTTTCAAAAAGCTTTGTATAAATTGAGATCCAACAAAAACATAGTGCTCTCCCGGAGTGATAAAGGTAACGATATTGTGATTTTAAATACCGCAGATTACTTAAACAAATGTAATAATTTACTTACAGACACCAACACATATACATTATTAAACAAAAACCCACACAAAGAGTCACAACAAACTTTCAATAAAAAACTTAAACACATATTAAGAGACAAACCCACACTCAGTAAAACTCTCAATGCATACATGACAACCATTCTACACTTTTACAAAGAACCAAAAACACATAAAACACACATACCGCTACGCCCAATCATAGCAAACACTAATGGAAACACTTATAAACTTTCAAAATATTTAGCAAACATACTCAAACCTCTTCTGGGTCAGATTTCAAACGCTCACATAAAAAACACTTCAGACTTCATAAACAGAATAAATACAGTAAATACTCACACACACACACATTTCTCAGTTTCGACGTCATATCTCTATTTACTTCAGTACCTGTAGAACATAACTTGAACCTTCTCACTAGATACGTCTCTGATCACCAGATCTCTTTCCAACTCCCCTTTCAAACCATTAAATCCGTAATTACACCTACATTAGAACATAATTTCCTTCAACACGAACATTATTATAAACAAAACACAGGCCTGAGTATGAGTTCTCCGCTCTCGCCCATACTCAGTAATATATACATAGAATTGCTAGAACACTATTACATACTCTCTCATCCCCTACCCATCAACATAATATGGTTAAGATATGTAGATGACATTTTTCTAGCAATTCCACACAGCACACAACATAACTTGATACATACATACATAAACAGCATTAACCCACACAGAGTTTACCATAGAGTTACCCATAAACAACACCCTACCGTTTTTTGATACTTTAGTACATAAGAATCATACACATAAACTAATCACCTCAGTATACCGAAAACCCACCTCACAAGCCAAATTACATTCACTGGTACTCCGTACATACATATCACACCAAGATAGCCACTTTATCTTCTCTGTTCCTGCGAGCCCATAACATTTCCTATCCACAGTTTTTAAACAATTGGGGAATAAACCAAATTATTATTTTTAAAAAAAAAAACTAAATTTTTCTTTAACAACCCCAAAGCTGAAACTTCATTTTCCAAATATTACAAAAATAAAACATAAAAACAGGCCGCATAAAAAAATGCAAAATTAAAATTCTTTACGAATAATATAAAGCAAAAAACAGAAACAAGAATACCTATACCTCATATCAATACCGAAAACATTAAGAAATTCATTCCAAAAAATATCCCACATTAGTTAAGCCAACAACCAAAAACTCTAAAAAGAACTTAAAACCCTAAACCAAAAAAAGCCCAGACCCCTCCCATGTAGTATATCCATACCATGTAATAACTAGTGAATCGATATATATAGACAAACCATTAATTTTCCCAATACAAGAAAAATATCAACATACCCAGACCTAAAATGGACAACATCCAAATTCCCCCCTAACACAAACATATGCAAAACACAAAGCCACCAGAATTAATATTGAAACAAAATGAATAAAAATATCCAACATAAACAATACACATTATAGGAAAATCATGGAATCCTTCTTAATAAAATACAAACAAAATCATAATATGATTGCGGGAAAGCACCAAATAGATCAAATACAGAATGAGTTTATGAAGAAATCACCATATTACAAAAAAATTCTAAACCAACTGAAATGATGATTTTTGTGACTAAATAAAAAATAGCCAAAAAGCTCCAGTCTTGAAAAGGTAGTCAGAGAAGAAAGACTACGAAAGCTAGACTCTAGAATTTTAAAATTAAAGAGTTTTTTAATGTTTAGTGAATATTAAAAAGTTGCTATAAAGTTGAACCAAGTGGATGTATGAAATAAAAAATTAAACTCTTTTAATTATTTATTATAATACTGGGTTACATAATGCATATATATATATATATATATATATATATATAATATATATATATTATATAATATATATAATATATTATATATATATTATTATATATATATATATATAATATATATATTAATATATATATAATATATATATGATATATATATTATATATATATATATATATATATATATATATATAATATAATATATATATATAATAAATATATATATATAAGTATTATATATATATATATATATATATATATATTATATATATATATATATTAATACTATATATATATATTTACCACCTGTTTCTTACACTTACCAAAGAGGGGGCATAAAATAAAACATAGAAAACCCCACCCAAGCCCAAGCTTAATGCAAATCTCTCAGGTGAGCGCAGACGTGGACTTTAAAAAGTGGATGATTAAATACAGTTGGAAAAATAGAAGAAGGCAAGGACTTCCACAGATCAGAAGCAGCTGGAAAGAAAGAGGCACCACAATGAACAAGTCTGAGGTTTTCAATACTCACGCTATTTCTGCGAGAGCGGGCACGTCCTGGTGATGCGAGGGCCGGACACAAGGGTGGTGAATGCGAGAGGTCAACTCCCCCGAGCATCTGCTGCTGTAGTACCTATAGAAAAGATAGACAGAGGGTCAAGGGAGTTTGAAAAAAGGGGAAAGTTTATTAGTCTCTTAGATTTAGACTCAACCCTTTCCAATAGAAGGGTGGAGAAATAACCCCCCAAATGTGAGAATAGTACTCCATTTAAGGGCGAATAAGGCCCTTATATAACTGGAGTAACTGTTCAGAGGAAAAAAATTCCCCCAACCTGAGCAGAACTCCCAGCTACTTTGAGGCCATCTTAGCAACCATTGTAATATGAGGCTTCCAAGTCAATTTGCTGTTTATATTGAGACCAAGAATGTTTGCTATTCACAGGTGAGACGTTAGAGCCGTCAAAGGAAATAGGAAGTTGGAGGTGTTTTGATGAGGAGATGTAAAGAAGTTGAGTTTTTAAAGAGGTTGAATTTTACAAGTTGCGGTGAACCGACCGGCGAAATCCCCATCCAGATCATACAAAATAGGAATTGAAAAGTGAAGATGAGAGGGCCACTCCTAAGATGCCAAAAAGGGAGCAGATTTGAAATGAGTAGAATGGAGAGTTGAGTCATCGGCATAAAAGTTAACAGAGTTAGAAGTACAGTTGAGGAGATCGTTGACGAGAAGTAGGAATAAAGTTGGAGATAGAACAGAACCTCGAAGGAACACCACAATTAACAGGAAAGGAGAAGAGGACACTCTTTCAACGAATGCTGATATAGAGCGATCGGAGAGAAAACTAAACAAGAGTAAACAAAGAGAAGGAGGAAACCCAAAGGAAGGGAGCTTCAAGAACAGTGACGCGTGCCATACCCGGTCAAAAGCTTTGAATATGTCAAGGGCCACTAAGGGCAGAAGTATGTCACCAGTTGACCTCGAGCGTCGAAAGCCATACTGATGATCTGAAAGAAGGGAATGCGAATCCAGATAATCCAGGAAATGAGAGTTAAGAAGAGTTTCAAATATTTTAGATAGAATACAAGTGAGAGCTATATGGCGATAGTTTAAAGGATCAGAGCGGCTACCTTTTTTGGGATTGGTTGAACATATGCGCGCTTCCAGCACTTGAACAAGGACAGGCGCCAGCTCAGAAGAACACTCCCTCAAAACACGGAGAAGAATGCCATCTGGGCCACTAGCTTTCCTGTCGCGTTCATAGATCTCAGGATCTCATGCACACGATCATGTGTGATCGCAGGTAAAGACATGGGAAACCTGAGAGAAGATGGAGTAGGAGGAGGGATGCCAGAATCGTCCAGAACTAGATGAAAAAAAGGGGACCGAAGAGATTGGCCTTTTCACAAAGAGAGTTAGCTACAGAACAGTCAGAGCAAATAAATGAAGGGAGGAAAGACAGATTTACAAAAGTGTTAGAGATGTTTTTGGCAAGAGACGAGAAATTTTACAGTAGGAGAACAAAGCAGGTTTCCGCACTTTCTTTTAGTGAAATTGAGCTTAGCTTATCAAATGGTATCCCTACAGCAATTCCGAACAGAATGAAAATTAAGAAGTGATAGGAGAACGAGAGTTTTTCCATGCCTGATAGGCAATGTCTCTCTCCTGAATGGTGCGAGATCAAGCTCCATCGAACCATGGAATTTTGGGGTTAAAATATTTAGTTGAAGATGGAATGAACCTGCTCATCCCATTGGCGATTACGGCCCCTACCTTTTCAGCAGTGACAGAATCATCCTCCGAGTGAAAGCAGGATTCAATCCAAGAGTAATTAGCCAAAAAAACTACGCGATGCCCCAATTAGCCAGATTAAAGTGCCAGAAATTACGCTTAAGGCATGGTGGAGCTTCTGGAGAAAAAGTATTATAATTAAGAGCTACAAGATTATGGTTAGAGTTACTAATAGGAGGAAAAAGTGTTATTTATAGTGTATTTATATATTATATATATATATATATATATTATATATATATATATATATATATAATTATATTAATATAATAATATATATATATAATATATATATATATATATATGTATATATATGTGAAGGGCATTAGGGCTAAGCCAAACGCCTCATCGACCGCAGAAACGGATTCACATTTAACGTCAAAATCTAGCGATATTTAGCGACTTTCCAACTTAAGTGCCGAATTGACGACATGATTTTCTGCTGGTTTAGAGGTCCGAAACAGTTGAAAACGGTCTCGATAACCTTAGAACCCCATAAATTTACGTCTCAAACGTCGAAATCTAGCGATGTAATGGAAATTCTCAAGTCAATGGCCGACATGACTTGGATCTCGCCTTCGTATATAAAAGGCCGAACCATAAAAATCTTAACCGTTTATCTCACACCTAAAATTTATCATTTTATAAAGTCCTAGCCTAAAGAAAACTTTAAGAGGGGGCGGCACCTCCTTTCGAGGGCAGCTCCACGTAACCGTGTATACGACAAGGTGACACCACCAGCAATAAAAATATCATGTATCAATGGGGAGACGAACTTCTAAACCCCTAAAAAAAGATTCCTTAAACTTTAAAGGGGTTGCATCTTCCGGAGCTGGATGCAGCCCTATGTAATGTCTTCTACTACGAGATGACGCAAACACTAATAAGTGTACCAAATTTCAAGGGGGTACAACCTATCTAACAATCCGTCGCTACGGAAAGTTTTAAGAGGGACGGCAACCCCTAATGGTGAATCACAGGTACGTAACCTCGTCTACGACGAGGTTACGCCACCACCTATATATCTTCCAAGTTTCAGGGGGATACGACCTCCATAATCCCGCTAAAAACACCTCAAAATTTATTAAAAGACACTAACCAAAATGTATGTACTACTACTAGTCCTCATCAATTATACAGACACTCGTCGATTTCAATGAGAAAATATTAATGCCAGACGTTTTTTTATTTATTTATTTTTTTGGCCAATATTTTACTATTAAGTCATCACTCATTAATGCCAGATACTTTTTTTTTGTTTTCGTTTATTTTTCATTGGAGCAATATTTTATTCTTAAGTCACCACCCACTTTTCAGGGTGGGTGGGGGCAGGAGATGCTGCGCGAGTGCCTGTGTAAATTAAACGGTACATAAAGTTATCCTCTTTCGATCAAAATATTAATGTATCAATCGGTCCTTTTCAGATATTTGGATTCGGAATAACCTCTGAGAAAGATCACAGAATCTTCCAGGAGTCCTACTGCCAGTTCCAGGATATAACAGAATCTGGAGCTTTTTGTATGAATTCCAAACCCGTAGACATTAGTCACATCACTTTTGATGAAAATGTAATATAAATCACCGTATATATATATTTATATATATTATATAATAATATAAAAATAAATACTATATAATATATATATATATATAATATATATATATATATATCCTATATATTGATTTATTTATATATATATGAATATGCCAGCTCAGAAGAGCCACCATCCATGGCTCAAAAACTACAAACTACGAGGGAAAAGAATACCATTGGTTGGAATTCTTGGTAAAACTTTAGTGCAGAAAAACTAAAAAAAAACATATCTCAAAAAACTACAATAGCTACACAACGAAAAGAAATACATTGGTGGAATGCTGGTAAAATTTTAAGTAGGAAAATGTAAAAAAAAAAAATATAATAAATAAAAAAATATTGGCTATTTTTTTTTAGGAGCAGGGGACAGAGTATTATAATATATATATATATATTATATATATATATATATATTATAATATATAAATATATATATATATAATAATCATATATATATATATAATAGATATATATAATATATAATTATTTGTTAAAAGTTTACACGCAATGTAGGGCTCGAGCCCACGGAAACACAGGGGAAACGTTTCCTATACCCTAGGGAGGGTGGAGAACCCCGCGACCCACCCAAATACAAAGAGCGGCGAGGGTTCCGGAGACCCTCCCCGCGAGGGAAATAGTCCTACCCCGTTAGTTCCCCGGAAGGCCAAGAGACCCCGACTCTGCATCGGGGCGTTATACCCTTGGGTATTCTTTAGTTAAAAAAAACTAACATACTAGAAAGTCTATTTATTTAACGAGTAACGTATAAAAGGTCTTAAATAGGCTTTCTCCTCATATTACTATAATTATTAACAATAATAAATTTTTTTCCGAACTGAAAATGTTACCAGCATCAGCAATTGGTTATTCCTTTCCTAGCTGTTGTAGTTTTGAGATATGGATTGTGGCTCTTCTAGAGGCACCATATATATATATATAAAATATTATATAATAATATATATATATATATATATATAATATATATATATATATATATATATATACATTATATAAATATATAAAATACCATATATATATATATATATATATATATATATATATATAATAGTTCCCATCACATCGGAGATCTATTTTCATTGCAAATATTGCTAGTGAAATATTATGCAACATTGTCTTTTAGGACTTTTTTGGTAAGAATTTATGGGTTTCCGGGGTCCCCGAGTCAATTTGGTGCATCTCCGAGTCGATTGGAGCAACCTTTGAGGCATCAGGGTACCTGCAGGCCTCGGCCTGCAGTGTTCAACAGACAGACAAACCCATATACTCTACGAAATCAATAGATGACGTCACCACCTTCTCTGGCACTCTCCTTTTTTTCAAATATTAAATTTATTTAATGTAATATATATTTATTTAAAATTTTCTACAAACAGGAATTGGAGTCTAACCCTTACGATATCGAAACATATAAGAAGGCTGTCTGGAAATTTAACCTTACTTTTAAAATAATAATAATAATAATAATAATAATAATAAAATAATAATATAATAATAATAATAATTAATTAATAATAATAATAATATAATAAAATAAAATAATAATAAATAATAATAATAATAATAATAATAATAATAATAATAATAATAATAATAATAATAATAATAATAATAATAATAATAATAATAAAATAATAATAATAATAATTAAAGGAAAATAGGGCAAGCTTGAAACAAATTTGGTCTTACTTTCACTCCTTGTCGACCAGATGGAAAGAACTGAGAAAAAATAATAATAATAATAATAATATAATAATAATAATAATAATAATAATAATAATAATAATAATAATAATAATAATAATAAAAGGTCGCTCTTATCAATAGGTCATAAAATTGTTCAAAATTCAACCTTTTGTTACCTTTCGTAAGTTTTCTGCATAGATCACACACCTACTTTACTTTAATTATTATGGGGTTAATAGATATATATATAATATATATAATATATATATAAATATATATATATTATATAATATATAATTATATATGCATCTATATTAATTTATATATATACTATATATAGTATATATATATATTATATATATATATATATGCATAGTAGTATCCAGTACGAGAGGCAGAGTTGAAAATGTTGCAATGCAACATTGCACGATTGCCAGCGTGCGTAGCACGCGTACATATGATTGTGTGTACATATCGATTATTGTATGTACGTATA
>JABUQX010034771.1:0-36541 GCA_015478945.1 Trachelipus rathkii
ATCCAGGCACCACTAAACACACTGAATGTATTTAGCTCCAACTTTTTTGGCAAGATGAGTGGCAGTAATATTAGGGGAACCAAGGATTGCTCTCGGACAATCTCCCGACAGTAGCGAGTAGTAGTCTCCCTACAATGAGAGTAAAGCATAGACAGAAAGGCCAGATTTGAGACAATAGATAAGTAAAAGTAGTAGGAGGACGTAGTAAAGTAGCGCTTAAAATATGACTGTGGCCCAGCACTAGCCTGGCTCCTCTTTGGCTAGTACACCCTCCTGAGCGTGTGGCCCATCCATTTACATATTAAATTGTCATTGATATAAATAATATCTAGTAGTATCACATATCATATACATCCTAATAATAAGTTCGAATTATATATTAATACCATCCAGGCATATATAATATAATACCTTAAATATATATAATATCATAAATATCTTACTCCGACATCGTCCTCATACATATCACTATACATATATAATTACATTATAGAGCACAGAGAGGTACACGCCATACTCGAAGCGACTGAATGATTACCCTCCCATTATTGTATCGTGCGTCTTTCTCTTTTGCGTTCATGACCTCTAACACACTTACTCTCCAATTGTTAACATATTACTGACCACTATTTATCCATGCCATACCACATATTACAACATAAAACGCTTAAAAGTAACAAACACTCACCCTCTTCTAGATTAACACCTTACAGACAAATCGCTTACTATTTCATTATCCCTGTGGTGTTGTGGGAGAAAGAATGCCCACACTCGTATGTCGTTAGAAAGCCGACACTACAGGACTGAAGGTGATAGTTCGGTGCGCTGTCTCGTACTCACCATCTATTTCTTGCCAGGAATGCTAATTCAGATAGGCTCGCGGAGAGGGTCAGTGACGCAAAACGGATCTTCTATCTATCGGCGGAAATTGTCATGAATCGTCATGGACATGGAATGTAGAGGAACTAAAGTGAGGAGAAGAGGAAGAGAGGTGATGGATGTATTTAGACAAGGCAAATTTGATTTGCTCGCTGTACTGAAACAAGATGAAAGGAAACGATGAAATTGAGTGTGTGTGTGTGAATTGTTGTGACTCTGGTGTGTAAATGAATGAGAGAGGAAGAGAAGGAGTGCAATTTTGATGAGTGACCGTTGTGGTACAAAGCTTTGGTAGACTTTTGATTGTGTGAGTCCTAGCGTCTAATGGTTAATTCTTAAGTTGAAAGGTCAAGGTATGTGTGGTTGTGATCTATTGGTCCATCTGAGGGAAACGTTTGAAGTGAGACGATTTTTTGGATAATTCTGATTGATGTTCTGTGATGCCGCGGGCGAGTAGGCAGCTTCAGATTGAATAAGCTGTGGGGACCTGAATGCGTTGGTATAGCGTGGATCAAAAAAAGGGATGGTAATAACCAGGCTGAGTTGTAAGTGGAACGGTGGCGGGGAAGAACATGAGAAATGTAGGAGTGTGATTGTCATTCTCGCGACGAGAGAGGTATGTGTGTACAAGTTCATTTTCTATTAAAACACAAGAGCTATCCATAAGTATACTATGAGTGTGGCGTGTAGGTAGAAGAGTTGGGATTTATCGAAGTGAAAAGTATGCAATTATGATTAGAGTTCATGGTGTGACGAAGGAGATGTTTGACAGTCAATGCGCTATGTGTATGGATGTTCATCAACTCATTACGGGGGTTTAGGAATGGGGTCCCATACTGCGGTATTCTAAGCACCTGAGCGATCATTATGCGTCTGTCTATGTGAAGAATTAAGTTACAGTGGGGGCGTTTGGATCGGAGAGGAATGGTGATACGAAAGAAAGTAGGGAAAATTGAGAGTGAGAAGTAAGTGAGCAAGACAATAAGGAATAAAGTATGTTAGGAGCGCCGGCTAGATAAAACGGTCGAATGTCTGAACAAGTGATACTGAAACACAATCTGTGGGCAAATGAAGGACAGCAACTTGTTACCTGTAAGTATAGTATGTGGATGTGCTAAAGTAGGAAGTACGAATGTTAACAGTTGAACTGTAAAACCATTCACAATGAAGAGGTGATGAAAGCAACCGCTTAAGAGTGAAAAATGACAAAGACGGCGCTTCGCGATTTGAATGTACTAAAGCAAATGATGAAGACTCAAAGAAAGATGCTTGGAATTAATTTTCATCAAGGAGGGAAAAGGAAATACAAAAGGTTATACGATCAGCGAAGAAACGACAAGACCGGTAATACAATGAACAGTTCTGGGAAAGCGATCGAATATGCCGCGGCAGTAGACTATCACTATCACCTGGGTAATAGGGAAGCCCTCTTCTGAAGGAAGCGAGAAAGGTAAGAAGGAAAATAAGGGCTCATCTCTTTGTAGAATAATGAATAGGGATGGTGCTTTTAAAGTAACTAGTGGATATGGAGGCTCGTGTGAGAGGAGTGCTTCGGACCAAAAAGAACACTTCGAAAATCTGCACAATATTAACAATAATGAAATGAGTAGAATAAGTGAATGTATGTGTGGGCTTTTGACGTGGTTGTGACACCAAGACACACGCACGAAGTCACGTATTTTGGGGATGAGTCTGTTTTCGACTCACATTAGTAACAGTGCGGATGGTAATGGCGGGTAGCACGTGAAAAAGCTTGAAGAATGGTAAATCTGGCACGTATACGATGAGTGATCTAACTCGCGTGAGATATGATCAAGAATCCGGAGGAGCTCTGCCCGCAGGAATGGGATAGCGATTGATTAGGAATTTGGAAGTTGTTGGGAAAATAAAGCAGTTCTTAGTAAGAGCGTTTATAGTTCAAAGGATTTGGCAGCGAGGAGCAGGCGGTAATAGTTTACCTTTCTATATAAGGGTAAGGGAGAAAAAGGGGTACTGTAGAACCCCTTAATAGCGGTAATAGAGTTAATGAGTGTCTGTTCAGGGAAGGCTATCATGCGGGGTCATTTTGCAGGCTCGAAAGAGTGACGGCGCGCAGTGACTGAAGGACTTGAATGGGGAAGAAACAAGGTGGCCTTTTAGGATGGTAGAGGATGTGTAGATCGAATCTGTACGTGGTGACATTGAAACAAATGATGAGGAAATGAGAGAGAAGAACAAAAAATTGTATTTAGGTTTTTATGGATTTGCCACACAGGCGTATGATTAGGTTAATAGGGAAAGCTTCTATGGCAGGTGGTTAACAGTGAATATATGGTGTGTAGCTAGGCTACTCAGAACTGGAATCAAAAGATGTATGATGATAGTGAAGCTGTGCAGATGTAGAATCAAATGGTTTTGTTCTCAAAAAAATGGTTTTTTGAATGGTTTTGGATTAATAGTAACGAAGTAAGACAGGTTGTTGTTATGTCTACCCTTGGTTTTATCAATTTCGGTATATGGAGGGGTTAATGAATAATCGACTTGTTGGAATTGGCAGGGAAATGGTGTTTAGAACAATGGTGGGAGAATGGAGTATAATGAGGTGGAGGGTGCCCATCCTATTATATGAGGATGATTTGCGTTCTTGTGGCGAATCTGAGAGAGTTTTGAGAGGATTCGGTTAGAGAGATTGTCAGCGGTGTGTAATCAAGGAGGGGCGTTTGAAAGTAAAACGTGGATAAGGTAAGGCTGCTCCTATGCGTTGTGAGTGAGCGGACAGTTCTCCGGCTGTGAAGTATGTTAGATGCGTGAGCAGCTGGAACAAGTGTCTGAGGTTTAAATATTTAGAGTATATGTTGGATGAGAAGGAACGGACGATGCAGGAGTTCGTAGTAAGATCAATAGATCACGAAATGGCAGGAAGGTGGCTGGGCAATTAAATCTTATGGTGAATGTAAAGGGACTAAGGTCTTGAGTGTGCCTAGGGCGTCTTACATGAGGGTATGTGTTACCTGTGTTATTGTTATAGTAGTGAGAAACTATGGTCTGGAAATAAGAAGTATAGACCTAAGTTCATGTGTTCAGCAATGGAACAAATCTTAGGGGTGTGCCTAGAGTGTTAGCAGAATTGATAAAATGAGGAACCAACGGGAACGAACTTATTAGAGAGTATTGTCGGTGTGAAGAAAGGGTAAATGAGAGAATAAATGAAAGTATGTTGAGATGGTTCTGGTCATATGGAACAGGTGAATGACGATCCGACTAGTCGGACTGGTTAAGCGAGGAGTCCATAGTGGCGATTGTGTGGGAACCGACAGGCTGCCGCTGGAGACGAAGAAAATACGTGGAACTTGAGTCAGTTAACTGACTATCGTTGAAGAGGAAATGATGAGTTGTAGAGGCGAGGAAGAACGGTGGTATAACAGCGATTGTGAATGGTCGGCGGGATTGTGAGGGGTATGGTTATGGGCCCCTCTTGCCAAGGCCATGAACCCTTACACTGAACCACCTACCATAGTGAGTGTCCATCACTGTCCCATGACAGCTTTAGGCGTCGTGGATTTCGACCTGCGCCATGAGTTTCACTAATTAATGCGTACTCCGCGCCGCGGCGCGGTAGGCTGCGCGCTTTCCTTTCGACTCGTATGTCTGCTTCTTCTTACGCTTTTCTCTTTTCCGATGCTCGACACGCACATTTACTCCCATCTTGGGAAAATATAAGGAAAAAAAAGCAAGAAGATATCGTATATATATCTATATTTACTATTTAAATTATATAATATATACTATTATACCTATATATTACTATATTATTATATTTATATTGATATATTATATAATATATATATATATATATATTGATAAATATATAATATATATATATATATATATATTATGTTAATAAATAAAGAAATAAAATATAGAAATACGTAATATATATATATTATAAAAATATAAATAGTATGCATATATATTATGTATATATATAAATACAGCAAAGTCTGGTAAATGAGTAATAAAATATAATTAATAGTTTATTATATATATATACCGGTGTGTATGTATATATATATTTATATATAAAAATATATATATAGAATATATATATATATATAGATATATATATATATACTTATATATATTATATTATATATATATATATATCATATATATATATACCGGTGTGTATATATATATATATATATTTATATATATATATATATTATAATATATATTATATATAATATATAAATTATAATATATTATATATATATATATATAATATATTTATATAGTATATATTATATATATATTATAAACAAAATTCAAACATTAATTTACAAAAAACTGTGAATCCCATCCAACGGGGATGGATGAGAACTGTATTAGAACGACATATAATTAATGGGAACCATCAATAATTGATGATGGAGTTTAGATCGCCATTATTACCGCGGTGTGTCACGGAAATTGTACTCCCTCTTCTGATACAAAAATCTTCTTTTAATGATCTCTCTGCCAATCTTCGAGGTCTTACCCTAATTTACCCCACTGAAAAATGATCCACCACCTTCCAAACCTCATCTCCTTATTATGTAACCAAAACTTCAGGTAACTCCACCGACGTCTTTCCTAACAATTTTTCGAACCTTAAAACTCCAAATTAAGGAACACATTCTCTCTCTCTCTTCTTTTCAACCTTCCCGGAAATTACATCATCTTGTTCACCTTGCGCGGTGGATGTCCAAATTCCTATACGTTCTCAAGATTTAGCTTTTTAGGAAACAGTTTAAGACTTTTCTATTCTGACCTCGACCTCAAGCACTTGGTGCAGCTCCCTGTTCGTATTCCAGGTCGACCTTGCAGACTATGAACCCAACATTTCTAGGACCTTTTCGTAACTCTAATCCTATATCTCCCGTTACCCTTTTTCTTTCCCCTTTTCGGTTTCCTCCCGCACACTTCTTATCTAATATTCATGTTTAAGTTTCAAGTTCTACTCTGCCATGGTTGGAGACGTACATTCAATACTCTTTCCCCTTCAACTAAACCAAACAAATCTTGGTTTAACTCTTGCTTTCTCGTGTTATTTGCTACAGTGACACTGCCGACGGCTTCCTCACCAATTACCCTCCTCCTGCAAACTCTAGAGACCCACGAGACATATTTCACCCTCGGAATCCCATATAAAAAGACACTAAAAACTCTCTCCGCAAACCCTTCCTGTACTCCTACTGTTTCCTCTTCCCTTTAAGTCGCCTTCTGACATTTTGCAAAAAAAAAATTAACTTTTGTTTTTGCCTCTTCCGTTTTCTGCTCCTCCCATGATATATCGCTTCCACCACCTTACCGCTACAAGCTGTTAGAGTCTTTTTGTTTCAAACCCTTGCCTTCTTAATTGCCACCCTTTCTGGGAGGATTCAGAGCCTATTCCTCCTCCTCCCCACACTATCACGATGACCAACAATTTTAATTCTTCTTCTCAATGGTATATTGTTATTTCTGCTCTTCTCTTACTCCCGGAGCACACTGGTCAATTAGCATAGTTACTGGAAAAAACGCTCACTCAAATTCGTGAACCGCTACTTTTGCAAAAAAAAAAAAATTAAATGGTGGACAACGACCGCTCTAAACCAACTTGACGCGAAATGGTCAATGTCTGCCACACCATGATTCCAAACGATAGCATATTCCCGGATTTCAAGAACGAAAAAGATTAGCCTTTTTGCCTTATCCGAAGTGACGGCTTATATATGAGCTCCGCACTTACCCGAAAGCCTTGTCACAACAACAACCATGTAAAGTAAACTGAACGCAGTGTGACGAAGTTACACCGGTCAAATACTTCTGTGCAGCAGATGCTTACTCAACATCGCGAGACAAATAGAAAAGTATGTGCATCGAGCACTACCACACTCCGACCTGACTGAACTCTGCCACACGTGCATCAAATCATCGACAGCTTAACTGACCGTATTATAGAGCTCTTTACAATTGCACCCGTCAGGCCTTGGATGAGAAGTTGATAAGTGTTTACACCTGAAAAAAACAAAAAAAAAAGAGAATTGGTATCAGGAATGTTGATGATTATTAAAATATTAGGTGACCTTAATGGAAGAGGTGATGGGAAAAAGCCAAGCGGTAAGATTGTTAACTAAATCACCACAAATTCATTATTTCAAGATTCCATCTACCTCGCAAAGACAGAACCTCCGTTCGATACCATAGCTTTCAGCATCTACATGAACTGAATAATATGCCAATTAGAAGCCGGTAGATTAGGTTGTATTGCTTTTTGTGAAAAACCTAAAGAAAACTCCTAAAACATGAAATGACACTATCGCGGACCAGGAACGGGATCCCAAGAAGGCATCGAGGACAAGCTAATATACAGCAATACAATAGTTCATCCAGTTTTCCAGGAATTTTTACTAATGTGACGCTGTCTGTTATGTCAGAGACCCTCGTCTGATAAGATAGGAAGAGCCCTAAATGCCTTTGATAGCCAATGCGAGATCCACTGGAGCACGCCAGATCAAATCGCGAGCCCTTGATAAAATGTATAAGGTCAAAAATACCGTGTAATCAACTCCAATAAATATCTGCAAAAAGACCTGGTGCTTACACAGATTTTACCACCTGGTTGCCTTAAAACGTCATTGATCAGCTTAGACAGAGTCTTAATTTTCAGATTATAAAAATAATGAAAATCGAATTTTAAAGAGCCTTCCGCTGCGACAATGGAGGATTCTATATATGAACGCAGTTATACTCAAATGTTAAAGTAAACAAGCACCGGTTACTGCGAATAAACATTTTTATTAAAAATGTGTCTCAATATAATAATCAAGAAGGGGAATATACTCAAGTTTAACAGTTTTAGAAGAATATGTTTACAAATATTTTTTGATTTAATATTTCTGAGAAAATATATTCGCAATACCAGAGAGATTATTATTTATTAATTATTAAAAAGTTTTCAAGTTCTCAAAATATTAAAACGAGCCTCGGTCTAACAAAACACCCAAAATTCTTCATTTTTAGCAAATTTTTATATTTTTTAATACGGATTTTATATATAGTATATATTCTAGAGAAAGATTAATGATTATGCAGATAAGAAATCCATCATCCACATCCACCTGCTCATCCACTTCATCTTTATCATCACTTTTAGACTAATCACCGATTGTCACTTCCAAGTATTCATTAGTGATCGATTGTGTGCGACCATTTTCGCTCATTTCATCTAATTAGTTGCTTTTTACTCATGCAAATTATATTTCTAGACTTCACAAGTAGGCATGCTCTGATTAAATATGTGAATTGTGGACTTTTAATTTGAGATTTACGGGTTAATTACATTTCACAAGTACATATAAACTAACACATCTAAACATGACTTAAAGCACAACTGTGGTTCAAATTTCATATTTAAGATTTGTTCTGTCTGTGATAAGACGATGTGGTCAACAGGATGCAAGTGCCGATCACTTTTCTGATATTTCAGATGCACAAGCATATGAAGTGTACTATATATAAAGTGTACTCCTTACCGGAATTTTATATTCATAGGCTGTCACCAGAACATTAATATATTAATTTTATCATCTATATTTTGGATGAAATTTAGCCAAAGTGGAATTTATCACGTCCTGACATCTTTGTACGATTACATGTCGAGCTAAGCTGCCACGTCAGGACATATTAATATATTATCGGTGTTATTTATTTTGAATGTTCTTATATTCAACAGTGATTTTTAATCTTCAGCTTTTCGTTCTAATTACATTCATAATGTTGCACACTCGTATGAACATTTCAAAACTCTCAATTCTTTTTATAATATTTCCTGGTTGGACTTTAAAGGCCTCGGCAGTTGGGTTTTTTAAAGAATTTTTTACAACCACTATCCCAGTACCATGAACATGCAGTTTAAGGTCATGTGGACATACATTTTATTCAAATAGCTAGCATCATTATTTTTGAAATCATCAACAAAATTAACTATATAGTCAAATGAAAATTTAACTGCTTTTTCGTATTAACGAGTTCATAACTGCAATCAGACACATTTTAAAACAAATATTTCTATTATTCTATAGCATGGTCTCCAGCATTAGCTCGATTTTTTAAGCGCCTCTTTATATTTCATTACATTCCTAGGTGCAAGTCACTTCCAGCGACATTTAAATTAGTAATCTCCTTCAATATTTTTCTATGATTAGCAAACAAGAGAAAAAGTGTGGATTTTATAAGCGTCTTTGTTATTTCATTTTCCATTCTTATAGCTTCAAGTCGCAGGACTATTATAAAATAACTTTATATTATCAATGCACAAGCATGTGTTTTTTTTTAAAGATTTCTCTTTACTTAATTTACATTCAAAGACATAGCAATGTGCGCACATTTTTCTTTGGACAAACATGAATTTCAAATACTTGCATGGTAAATTAGCAAAATGTACTTCTTTTATTAGCTTTAGATCTCAATAGTGTAGGATTCAATAAACTTTATGCAAATGAGCGCATTTAAGACTCTTTTGTCTATGTTGTTTTTAAATGTGCTTTTGCATATTTTACTGAGCCATTTTCTGTCACTGCCAAACTAAAATTACAAAATCTTTGCAACTGGAGGTTTGTTTATTAGAATGACTCTCTTATTAATGGTTTACTGATCACAAACGTTACATGAGCAGTTTGTGAAGCCGTCTACCCCTTCGTGAGCTATTAGTATAGTTAAACTTTTCCTCCTTTGGAATCCCCCCTCTATCTATGCGTTTCATTGTTCAACGTCATCGTATGAGAGATAGGCTCGCTCTGATTATAACTCGATATCATTTTATAAGATTTTAAAGAACTCTCCTCACTGCCAAAAATTGATTAAATATTTTATAGAAATGATGTTATCGGAAAAAGGTAGTTAAGAAACCTTTAGTCAAATTTTTATCTGAGATACATTATAAGTAAACACTCGCAAATTCTGACAAAGATCATTAATATTCATCTAGCTGAGTTGGCGGTTCCACACCATCAAGGCTTTTTTATATTAATAATATAATATATATAATCAGTTTTTTAACACGGTCTGAAAGAACTATTCATAAACAGTCATCTCCTGCTACTCATACTAAAGTTACACCTAATTTACATTATTTGTCCCCGTCAGCATAAATTATTTCAAGACTAAGTCTTTTATACAGAATATATATTCATAACATAAAACCACAAAACATTATTGAATTTAACCTTCTATACATCTCCAATTCTGGCTAAATTAGACCTTAATTGATAACGTCAAATTTTGACAGTGAAACTTTCAATTAGTACACTTTACTAAACATAACAATAATATTAAATAAGTATGTATCTATATTATATGTGAACCTGACTGGTAATGAAATACCGGAATGAAAATGTGACGCTCTTCGTATTGAACGATTATATAATAAAATAGACACATTCTGATTTAGTAAAATATACGGAATATAGAGTTATATATCATGTGATATAAATAATTTCATAAAGTACATGAGTATATATATATTAAGAATAAGTATTTAAGAGATAGATTATCACATTTATATATTGATAAAATTTGTCGATCGTTGGAGACGACTTAGACACAACTCAGCTATGAGTAGGATGAACGTGCTATGAGGGGAAAATCGTATTGCGACGATGGGACAAGCCGATTTAAATATCGGAGCTCCCAAATTAGGGATTCTTCTTCCCAACCCAATTCAGAAGGGATAAGTGAGAGAGAAGAAGAGTGTAAATGAGCAGAACAGCTCTGTTAGAGTTGATGTGTTGAACGAGAACAGAGACCATATAGACAGTTAAAATATAGGTAATTTAATTTGATGTTTTGGAGGACAACAAAAAAACCAAAACTAAACCTCTGGTTCAAAAAAAGCTCTCGAAAAAAATCAAATCAATGACTCAATAACACTGGAAGAGGGACAACAACAACGCATAATGAGCATAGTAGCAAAAATAAGTTCTTTATATCACTAACCAACGGAATGAAATTATGCAACGGTACATTGTTTTACATTAAGTTAAGTCTAAGCAATAAGCATTACCAGAACTTAAGAATATAATGTGCACAATAGCAAAAACTAACACACCTTACGCAAAGAAGAAACAACTAACATTAAACAAAGTTCCATACTTAACAAAAATAAAGTAACTTATAGCACAGCGTACAAAACGGAACCTATTCACACTTTTCAAGCAAATCTCTTAACATATTCCACATGTTAATCTATACCACTTAACGACTGAGCTTACTGCTGGTTATTATGCTCTGCGGTGCTTTGTAGGAAGTATATAGTTACAGGGGAATAAACTAATAGGAGGCGCAAAAAATGGAGTTCCTTTACTATACTAACCATCGAATATATGCTAACAACAATTGTACTTTATTGCACATTATAGTTAAAATGGCTTTATATATCATGAGCATCATCATTGAAAGCTGAAAGCGAGAGAATGAATGGAGTACGAGCGGCAAATATTCCGCCACAACTAAGGCACGAAATACAACCTTGTTTAACAGTAACAAAGTTCACAACTTAACCACCTGTTGAAGTACACTAACATTGGCACACGCTCGCAAACAACGGTACAGTTCGCCCTTATTTACGATACGTATTCCGAGGTGGTATCGTCTAACATATTCAACGGATTAAGAGATGTACGTGGACAACCGGTTTATAATATTTAACAGAATTTATCATATCTTGTCTAGGGAGTCAGGCAAGAGGGACCAACAGAAAACGGGTAACAAAAGATTTCAGCGAAACATAACACAAAAAATGAGTTAGTCAGATTATTATTAGACTGCATCAGAAGACTATTAGTGCTACAGAACGATAACAACACGTTTTGGAGAGAGCACTAAGTTGACTCAGTAAAAGAGGAGTATTAGACATAACCTGAGACTGAGAAGTAATAGTATAATGTACAACGAGACAGAAATAAGGCCGTAACAGCAGAACAATGGAACGTTACGCGGGAAAGAAGGACATCTGGCTAGACATTAAACATAATCTGTACACAGCTTAACAGCAGTGTAAGTGAAGATCTAGAACACTTACGCGACGCGAAAGAAATGGGTGAACCTGAAGTATACTCTCTCTACTAATTGATCAAAGCATATACTAACATATCAATGGGTGTAATCTTACCATTAATCATCGTAATATTATAACAGGACATCAGTTAGCTCATAATCCGTGTGTAACGTACAGGCATCATAGACTAGGGCTGACACTAAGTAGTATGAATGAGCTAAAAAAACGGTTGAACAAATTTGTGTGTAGATCAACTTCGTGTCTAAAGCAAGTAGGAACAAGAAGAATTCATCATAGCCTTCAGTGCTTGATATACTCGAGAATCCGCGCAGAGAGTGAGGAAATAGATTGCCAGTTGATAGGATATAATTGCAATTTGAACCAAACATAACGCTAGAAAAAAAGGAGAATATAAACAAAGATTTGTATCCTGAAGAGCTTACTGTTAAACTAGATAAGAATTAAGGGTGTACTGTAGTTGAAATAGAGAAGTAGTATCACACGTATAGAGGCGGTAGATTGAGATTTACTGATTTAGAAAAGCGCGCGTTAGATAAATCGCTGTAAGCAGAGTAAAATCACAAAGCACAGCCGCGATCCGTGCGTCGGCTGTACCGATCCACTGCGCAGTTAACTACATGAAGATGAAGAGTGCAATTCAGTAGTCGATAATGTGAGAGGTATCATCTTGGGATAAACATTAGATAGAAAATAAGAGTTGACTTCGCGAAAATCTGTAAATCGGTGAAATACTGACCACTACGGGCAATAAGATGGCCATAGAATCCAACTAACGTGTTGAGGCATCGCAATAAGGTAATAATATATCTACAACAGCAACTATAAGAGTAAAGAAGTAATGTACAAATACGGAAGGAACCGTAAACATAGCCTCGGTTGGGGGAGAGAGCATGCAACGGTGCATGAGGTAATGCACACATCGTTTGCGGCACGCTGCTAAGCGTACTCGGAAGAGAATAAGCAAGGGCATAGATTAGCAGTGCACAGAAATGATATGCTAAGTCAGAATGCCGGCGGGAGCTAACTCAAATTGCTTATAACGCATGAGTCTGTCAAAATGATAATCTATACAGCATTATGATAGTGATGGAAGATGTGACACAGGTCTTTCATGACAAGTGTCAAGGAAAGTCGATTCGTAGCTAATAAGAGACATCCATTTTGGTAAGCTGAGTGTGACAGGCGATCGTGAAGAATAGGGACGGAGAGTGTGCGAAAGGAAGATTCGCGTGGGAAACCTAAACATACTCAACAAAAACTTAAACCTAGGCACCACGTTTCTACGCATCATCGTGCAAGTTAACCACCAGTAATATCTAATTACACAAATAGGCATGCGATACCATCTTTCTTCTTAAATCAGGGACCTTCTCAGTAGTTAAATTTCCACGCATATCATAATAATGAGTATAGTACCACGCATAAGACTATGACTCTCATAGTAGCAGTATGGATCAAGTTTCACTTAACCAAGAATATCTAAAGCAACACCACATCACCTCCCGAGAGAAACCCCAAGGGGATATGCGCCCCCTTAAAGGGTGTGAATCCTGAGATGGGGGATCACCTGGAAGGGTGTTAGCGGGGTTTTACCCCCCCGGTTATGATGGTTTAGAAAGCAGTATAAGTGGGCACTGTGTTTAAGTTGTGAGTGGAAGGGAAGGAGTTAATAATTGTATAGTGAGGTTTGTGTGAGGCCCCAGAGAAATGGTGTCTCAATGGTCATACTACTAGAGTTAATTCATATAATATATGTTGGAGGTAGTTCAAATTGATGTTATATCGAATACGATTTGACACAATATTGCCAGCAGGATGGTTAGAGGCATTAAAATGGTTGTCATCTGAATAATCGAACTAGCAGGTGAAATATCTAACTGAGAAGATAACGTGAGAGGAGTTCTAATGAATAGACGTTAGTGGTGAGAGCCATCTGGTACACAGGTATTTGGTGCTTCTCGTCAGTGTGACGATTATTAAAACCCCTTGAGGTACGCAGACTACTGTGAGAAGAGATCGCGCTTGTTTGTGCGATTTCTGCTTCATAGCTTCAGCACAATTAACGTGCTCCGTAAGAGTGCACAGTTCGGCAACATCTTGAAAGAATAGTGGTACTGGAATACTCGCGGAGCGTGAGCTATTAAAATAAAATACTTATGAATTATGATGCAGGAACATAAGCAGATCAGCAAGTGGGGTACACGAAATAGGTTTGAGAGTCAATGGTGTAATCTATGATATATATTAAATCATACACTCGAAAGATAGTGGAGTGTAGTCCGCTCCTTTAACGGTGATGAAGTAAGCTGGTGTGAGCAGAGACTCAAAGCGTGATGAATCTTCTGAGGGATGGAGTTACTTCTACATGATTGGTATGAGAGAATGGAGAGTTGCTGCCTGAAATCAAAATATGCTGAAAAATGGCTTTAGTGCTGCTGAAGGCATTTTATACGTACATCCTTTCACAAGGGTGTTGAATCTTTAGGAGAAGATATATCGAACTTACCCAACTTGAACCTAATGTTCTCTGATTAGATGAATTTTATTATATTAAAATAAACTTAAGTTTTTTATTGTATTTATATGTTTATGTATTTATATAACGCTTCTTTTTCAATGAAAATTATATGTTATAAAATGAACACTTGATTTACTTCCCTCGTATGTTCGCTTTATGGATTAAGTTTGTTAATGATAGCTGTTATTCGTCTGGTTGTTGTGTGTTAAGTATTTATGTTCATAGTTTAGCTCTACAGAGGGTTAAAAACTTTAGACTTTGTTTGTCTTTAATCCCGTTAGGTTATTTATTGATGGTTAGGTAAGGATTATGCTTAAAAATTTTGTTAAATATTACTATGCAATGTATAAAATTAACATTGTCATGTGGATGCTATATGTTGCCTAAAGTATGAATAGGTACGCTTCACGCATTGTTAGATTACTTTACTTGGTAGTTAAGTGTGACCTTTGTAATGTTAGCAGTGTTATTCGGGTATAATATGTGTCAGGTTTGTTTGTTACATCATTTCTTAGTTACTGATAATGCTATTGGCTTTGTATTAGTGTGAAAAACTTTGTTACAGTTAGCATACTTTCGCTGGTCTGTGATAATTAACCAATGGCTTATCGTTAAAGTTTGTTAAAAATTACCATGTAAATGTAAATTAACATTGTTATGTTAGAGACAGGTGACAAAGTGTGAATAACTTACGTTTTGTACGCTATGTTAGTACTTTACTGTTGTTAAGTGTGAAACTTTGTTACGTTAACAGTTCAATACTCTCCAACTCATGTTTAAATGTTAGTTAGGTTTGTCGACTTGCTGCTATTATATTCATAGTCTGATGATTGCAAGTAACTTTATTAATTATGGAAACTTTTTACGTCCAGCCCATATATTGATTGATCTTTGTATAAAAACTTGATTTTATTTTTTGTTTATCCCAAAATGAACTCGAAATGTGACTTCGAGATTTCAACTAGATTACTAAAGGATCATGGATGGCCAGGAGGGTGGAGGCACGACTGGCCTGCTGTGAGCCAATGTGTGTCCGCGTTGAGTACGTTTTATTTTTGATGTTAGGGTAATGTTAAAACGTTACAAATTTAGTTAAAAATATGACCTAAATCAAGAGATCAATAGATCAATAGATCACGACTGGACAGGAAGGGTGGCGCGGATGGGGTTGTGGTGGAAACCATGAGTGGTTATGACTCGGACTTAAGACTGCTTTTGAAGAAATATTGATCTGAATTTATCATAGAGGTAAAGAGATAGATGTGATAATAGAGAGATGGTTATAATGAGTATTATAGAGATAGATAATGACTCGAGTATGAGAGATGTAGAAGGTGACGTAGCGATAAGTTGTATGAGAGGATATGTGTATTTATTGATAGATGTATTGTTGGGCGTGTGAAATATGTGCTGAAGATACCATGTAGTTTATCTCGGACGACATCTATCAGGATACTCGCGCGCAATAGATAACTCACCTTCGGCGCGTCAATTGAACGTATATGGTTAGTTTATGAGAGAAGGTTGGATGTAACATGCTGCAGATGGTGTGGAACGCCGCGATGTGTGCCAGAGGAGGATGCGGCCAGGTGTCGTAATGTCGCCGTGGCTATGTGCAATTTGTCTCTCATGGAGAGTGTGTTGGCACAACTCCTCAGATCCAATACCAATCTTTTCTAGGAAAGTTACACTCTGAATCCTTCCCGCACCACAATTAGCAGACACTAATGTGTTGTACGCAGATTCGAAGTTGTGATTTTTTAATTGGGCGGTGGTGGAATTGCATGAATGGAAATGATAGAAGGAAGTGAACATGATACTGAAGAGTGGTCCCCCTTTCGGGAGGACGATTAGGCCTACATCTCGCATGCTTCTCGTACTGCTGACGATACTGCCCCGCACAAGTGGAACGGTCTGAGGAAGCGAGCACGCGGAAAGAGTAGTTTACTGAGGTTCATTTGGTGAGGGAGTTTGACGGGCACGAATGTGTGGAGCTTAACACCATCAGGGCTTAAAGTTAGCAATACCCCACCCTTCTTATAACATCCTAGAGACCTTAGAAACGTTGGACTAAGAGTAACTGTTTCCAGTGAGGTCGTATAGCTCGTCATAGTATGAGATGAGTCAATGAGCGCACAGGAAGTGATGAGAACGGCGTTAGAGGTATCTGCAGATTCGCGGGGTTACATGATCGGAAATGGCCTGCAACGCTCAAATGGCCGGATCACTTACGCTATATTATACTATATATATTACTATTATATATATAGTTCCTGTGCAAATATTAAGAAGTATAAATTTAATTTTTTAAGTAGATTATTATTAGGGATATGGATTATTCTTGTAGGTTATATATATGGTTATGGGAGAGGTATAATGAAGTGAAATAGTACGAGATTAGTAATCATTTTTAATAGAGTAGGGTAAGAGGATAATGAGAGCTAATGAGGTGGTCTGATAGAGAATATATGGAAAAAGGGTATACGGGATTTAATCACAGAAAGTTAAGATATTAAGTACATGTTTGATAATAAATTTGTAGTTAGAATACCAAAGCTATATAGTATATATATATAGGTAATAAACGGATAGATACTTAGTTATAGTGGTCGTAGATAAATTGACTATGCGCGCGCTGAGATAGCCAAATTACCCGTTGAAAGTGTAGAACGCTGTGTGATGTGTTTGCTATCTTGAGTTGGTTGGTCTGAAGAGAGAGGCGAGTTGAGCAGCTGGCTTGACTATCGGTTCAAGATGAAATGGGCGTTCCTTTCAGTCATTTTCGTAGCCAAGAAGCGGCATGCATCGTATTCAGCCTCGGAAGATATATACTGAGACTAAGGGGGTACAAGTGTAGAATGGTCGAAGCAAAGACATGTTATTTGGCTTGGGCAAAGATAGAAGAAGATAATAAGAGTCGAAGGGGTAACTTGCAGCGTTTGTAACTCGCGACCTAACCTTATATGTTTAAATGACTGTATATGGCATCTAGTGATGATAGGAAGACGTATAAACTATAGATGAAGTGCGTTTAAGGAGAGTGTGGGGAGGACCGTGATAATATGAGGTAATATATGAGTAGGAAAGGAGAGGTAAAATCACATATGGCGTAGGAGACCAAGTAAAGGATGAGTATTAGTGATGAACGTTGAATATTAAAAGGAGATATGCTGTAGGAAGGAGGAGAGTGGATAATAATGAAGGGTAGGATAATATATATATAATATAATATATAATATATATATATCGGGTGTATTCTAAGAATTCGTTTTTTGGTTAGTATTGAATTACACTTCTCTTTGATTAGGGACATTTGTCAATGTGGGCTCATATTTAGGACAAGAAACATGGCACACAGTTATGACGCCAAGAAACATTTGTATGATATTGATACACTGGATTGTGAAAACACGTGTTCTGTGGTGAGCCCGCGTGCGCATTTACTGCTGTGAGGGTGTGTGTGTGTGTGTGATCAGCTGGGACTTCCGTAATTATGAAAGAAAGGTTTTATTTCTATTTATAAATGTCATCATCAATAAAGAATATAAAAGATAAAGAAACTTGATATTACATTCGATTTAAAAGGCACCCGCGATTACCAAACTAGCCACTAAGAAAACAGTGCAAATAGTAGAAGGAAAAAAGTATATAGTATTTAATTATTGATTATTATATTATTATTTATTAATTCATTATATTTTAATTCATATTATAATTATAATTATATTAATTATATTATAATATATATAATATTAATATATATATATATATAGTATATAATAAATATATAGGATTATATATAATATATAATATATATATAGTATATATATATATATAGCTATATATATATATATATACTTATAATATAAATATATATATATATAATTGCATATGGGCAATACTCAATAATGTTAATTCTGTACCTTAAAAGAATAATTTTACTGTATAACAATTACCGTAATCAAACGAATACAATAACAAAGGGTAAATGCGAGATATACACACCGAAAAGCAGGTACCTGATTGGTCAGAATGAAAGCCAGGTCCAAACAGAGAAAGTGTATTATTTGAAAATCTAAAAATCTTAACTTGGGCGTTCGACAGAGCAGAGAGAGGGTGCCCTTTTTCGGGCATCCTGCTGCGATCCCATATAATTAACTCATTATCCTATGCATTAAATTTACCTATTGAAAGTTCATTAAAGCAAAGAGTTAATAAATCAGATATAGCGTTTAGAAAGGGGCGCTTATTATATCTTATTTGAAAATGGCCAATTATTTTATTAACATCGATTTTGTGTCTGTCGATCCATATTTTTACGCATTTATTAAATATAAATATAGAGCATTACTGCGAAACCCATCCTTCTGATATTATTTAATTAAGAATAATTCAATTAATAAAAATAAGTGTGAAGCTAAAATAACAGCCACAAACGGCATCAAGAGAGACAATATTGGAAAAAGAGGAGAAATTCCAAAAATTTCAAGCCTTCATCCTAACGCAAGCAGTAATAGAATACTCTACCAGAAACAACAGCAAACAACGACGACGAAATAGTCTCCACATTCCGAAAATGACTTTTAAGAATAAAACCTCGTTTTGAGAGTGCGAGAGTGAGTGCAGGTAATTTTTGCAAGAGGTCGAAAGATTTTTAAGTTAAGGAAGGCGATGCCCATGTATTTTTTTGTGATTAAAGGATCGAGCCGTGGAGTTGACAGAACGCATAAATTTTATTTTATGAAAATAATAAAGGAGTTGCTCCGGGATTCTAACATTATTTTAAATTGGTGGAGGCGAAATACCACAGAAATGTCGCGAAATATGCAGAACATACATAAAAATATATAAGTCACATTTACTACGAACCCTGCCTTAAAACGATTAAGATAATTCATCTCTCTTCTGGGGCTTTTTGCATAATTGGGTCATGTAGTTGAGCATGAAAACACATTAATCGAAAGGCACTTGCCTCGAAGATTTGAGTATTTGCAGAGATATTCGTCTTGACGCCAAAGAAAGTGGGCAGATTATAATTATTACCTGGTAAGAGACATATATTCCTTAATTTTAAGGATTATATATTCTTTTATTTTCAATATTAATTATATTATATATATTAATCAAATATAGTGATTGATAATTTAATTGCTATATAAATCCACTTTTATAAGAATGTAATATTAATAAATATTGTTAATAGTTGAATAATATAATTTTAAGTGAGTAAATATAGCTCGATACATTTAAGATATAGATATTATAATATATATATATTATCTTTTTCCTTCGCATGTGCCTCCTACGAATAAAACAGGCGCGTAGCTCGATAATATTCTCGCACCACAGCAACGCATAAGTCAATGGCGAGCCGAGAAGATCTATTTATTAGATGAGGGTCACGACTGAAGAGTATTTGATCTGACTGTAACATATAAGTCACGTGCGAGGGTCATATAATTTCAGCAAGTAGTATAAATGTGCGCTTCAGAGTTCTAAGAGCTTAAGTCATGCAAAAAACGAATCTTAGCGAAGAGAGGCCGCATGGAGTTACTCTTAAAATGACGTATCCCGAATTTGTATTCCTAAAAAGGAGAGGAGAAATGGTAGTCCATAAGCTGGTACTAACGCGAGAGCTTATTTTGTAATTTTATGCGGAATACTTGACGGGCGAGTCTCTATATAGTTTTGTTTTCCGGCTTAGGGAGTTTGGAATAACTCATCGGGTTAATTACTTTTGTTTTGATAGCTAAAATGGGCGCTTTGAATATAATGAATATACTGCCGGAGAGATCGTTCTTAGGGTTTAAAATAGTGACTTTAAACTGGAATTTAAATATGGGTTAAGATAGTTTGGGAGCTATATATCATGATAGAGTCACCATCACCACTATATGTTAAAATTAAGTTATAATGTTGAGTTTGTGATATCTTTTTCTTGTCTACGAGCGGAGGTTGGGGGGGGTGTGTATATGGTTTAGAATATTAAGGGGGGGGTGGTGAGTGCTAGTGACAAGATGATTTATCTGTATAAATATAGACAGTTAGTTTATCATAGTCAAGATAGCCTTGTTCTTAAAAGGTGAAATTTTTTTCAGTTAGACGGGCAAGAAATCTTCCACTTTTCGTCCCATTAGCGTTCCCCTATACGCTGTTTCTAAGCACGTTCATGCGTAGAGGGAAGAACAAACGACTGTTATCTATGCGGGGCTGAAAGCTTTTATTATAGTCACTCGTGTTTTCTAATTTATTTGGTAATAATGGATTGTAGATAGTTGTTGTGAGGAGAACTTTTTTCATCTAAAGACAAGTCAAAGGTCTATTTAATTTAGGAAGTGTGCCGCCGGAAGCATGTATATTAGTATGTATAACTATTTGTTTGATGAGTTGGTCTTTATGTTGGCTAAAATTTGTTCTAGTTAGTGGTTTCAGTGCATTTAATTTGTGTGTGGCTGTTGAAGTAATATTGTTGGTGTGGAGGGTGAATGATATATTGTGAATCAAGGTCAAACTAAAATCGAGTGAGTATTCGTTTTGTCGAAGAAAGTCTAGTAGTTACATATAGGTAATTATCTATTTGTAAGAGAATGCGGATATTAAATTCATCAGTACTGATCTCGGGATGAATATAAGGTAAATGTGGATATTTTGAAGTGAATGCCAGCAGTCAATCTGTTCGATTAGTAAGCATAATCGCTCTCTCCAGGGACTTTGGTTAATTGGAGAAAGCTCTTTCAGTATGTTCTATTGGATTATAATCAGAAGGCGATAATATAGCTATAGATAGCTAGATCATGCAGCATAACTTTTAATTTTTTATGGAAGGGGATAGTGGGTTTACTGAAGTAGGTCCTGGTGAAACGAAAAGACAATCAAAGAGTGGTATTGGTGAAGAAATTGCTCCCTGGGGGACTCCATCTATTAATAATTTGTTGACGAAAGGAGTGATGTCACTTGGAGGACTTTAAGCTGTGGACCTTACCAAGATGAAAATTCCGCATCCTATATCTACTTTTATTGTCTTTGTGGTTATTGCCATGTCTTTACGACTAATGGTTCTTCATTTAAAAGGAGATCGGTGAACTGGTATCTAAAATGCTTTTTGATCTGATTGTCTGAGGTTAACACAAAGGAAAAGTAATTGGATAGTGGAGAGGGAGAGATTTAGTTAAAAACTGTGTTGGGTATAGATCAGTTAAATAGTGGTGGTGGTAGGTATGAAAGTGAGCATTTGTCGAAATATCAATGAGTTTAGTGTGATGTCTTGGAGATAGAATGGAGGGAATTTCGAATTAAAAATATGTTTCAGATAGGATTGAAGTATTAAAAATTACTTTTTTAGAAAGGTAATGAATATATTGGAGAATGTACGGATAAGAGTAAATTTAGTTGCTCGTCTGTTGTATTTAAATTCGGTATTTTTTTAATGATAGTATTTAAAGTGTTTCAATCAAAGGAGTATAACATTGGTCCCTTTAGGACTACTAGGCGTATCTCGAAATTGAGTATTGAATTAACGTTCAACGTACGGTCCTATCTGACTGTGAGTAATATTTAAGAGTTTTTAATAATTGTTTGGAAAGTGCTTCAAAGATAGAGATGATATAAGAGGTGAGGTGGAAGTAGGAAGTTGGGGAGAAATTTCTTGTAAAGTTTAACGAATCTATATATTTGTAACATCTCTTAGTCCTAGAAGGGTCTTTAATGGGTTTGAGAATAATATATATAAAATTTACTATCAGCTATATTTTATCTGCTTTTTTTTGAGACTAAAATATATAACCTATACATTTGGATGATAAAAACTAAATTAAATTAATTATTTATTTACAAATATTATATATATTTAACAGAAAATCCCTGTAGTAAATAATATGTAAGGATACCTTACAATGTAATTTATTTACACTAAGTAGGAATTTTTATAGTCTAAAATGAATAATAATGTATATTTACCAGGATGATAATTTATATTATAAATAATGTTGGCATAATAAAAGTATAATATATATAATAGTATATATCCAGTATTATTATATTATTAAAATGGATATTTAATATATTAAATAATTTATATAGGTTATAAGAGTGTGATAATAGTTATATATATATATATTATAATGAAGGTAATATATTAACATATATAATTATATTAATATTATAATGAGTATTATAATATAATTGAATATAGTATTAGTAATTAATATAAAATAAAGTGTGTATATTATATTATATATTTATATATTATTAATAAAACTAACTTAGATAGTCTTATAGTAGTATTTACTGATAAATAATATATAATCATATTACTGTAATATATTTGTAGTTATTATAATAATACATAACAATATATTTAGAAGTAAATTTCAAGTTCAAAAAAAGTATCGAATTACTAATAGAGTACACATTAAAAGTATTTTAAATAAATTATGTCATATCATATTAAGTTATATACCCGATATATATTATTATATACTATTTTTTTCCTATAGTTTATTAATAATTTATTATATATATATTATATTATACTTTTATTTAATAATTATGAGCTATAATTTCAATATAATATAATATACGCACTAATTAATTATTATTTATTTACTATAAATTAGTAATATTATGATATTATAATATTATAATCATAATTATATAATTAAATTAGTTTATGTGCAACGAATGCTTTAGAAATGGCCGAATGCAGTGTAGTGGTACAGCCAGAGCTGAGCGATTACGCGACCGCCCCAACTCCAACAATTCCAACATAGTGTTAATTCTAACCAGAATATATACCATTTTGAACTGATGTGGTTCACTTTTTCAGTCCGTAGACCCTCAAAATATATTATAATTTATTGTGATAGAATATTAAGTTGGCACCTGTTCACCAAAAGACAATCTTTTATTTCAGAAAACGAATGTATTATAATAGAGAGAAAGTCCTACATTATCATCTCATCTTCTCCTGCTACCTTTTTAACACCTCTTTTTCTAACAACTACTTTTCTCGTTCTACTAATCTACTTTCTCTTCGGTGGAAGTTCAGATTCTCTCTCTCTGATCAGGTCTATCAATAGTCTCGTGCATTACTCTCTACTCTCTTTTCTTCGTCTTCACTCGTCACAGTCTTCTTCATATACATCATTTCTTCTTCATCTCTTCTCTTCATCCATAATCTATAATCTCATCTAACATCGGCTTTCTCTTTCTTCTCTCTCTCCTCCCTCTATATCCCAATCATTTCTTCCTATCTCTTCTCTCGTCTCTCCTCTCTCTCTCTCTCTCCGTCTCTCGTCTCTCTCTCTCTCTCTCTCATAGATATTTCTTTTCGGCTATATAAAACTAATTTTTTATCAATAAACATTTTCTCTTATTAAAAAATCTCACTCTCAACATTTAAGACTCCACCTCCCTAAAACATGTAGACTAGAAGTTCCTTTCCTCTTTGCCTTCTTTTGGAAATACTTTGCATTTATTCCAATGAACACACATTAATCTTTCTCAATCTGAATAATACCGTTAACACTCAGAATTTCAGTATACCGACTATAGATCTTTCAATATGTGAATTTTAGAGGATCAAAATCGTACTCCTCTCTCTCTCTCTCTCTCTCTCTCTCTCTCTCTGCTCTGTCTCTCTCTCTCTCCTCTCTCTCTCTCTCTCTCTCTCTCTCTCTCTCATCCTCTTTAAAGTCTTTCTCATGCAATTGTACATAAAAAATATTCCTACAATTTCTCCTTACCATAAAATTTGTTATTAATATCAGCAAAATATTTAAGATTATCAAATTATTATTTTTGTATGAATAACGGGCAGACTGAAATTTCATTTAAAAACGTCAACTTAAGACACCAATAAACAATTAATAAATTCTTCTTCTGCTTTTCTTGAAATGGCATTTCATTTATTAATACACATTATTTTTTCAAATTGCCTTCGAGAAATCTCTCCTCTTTCCTCTCCGTTAAAGAACGCCTCAATTTGTTAAAGATTTACCAAATATGTTCTGTCTTTCAACATTGTTGAAAATATAGAAAAAATCGTACTTTTAAGAGTCTTATTTTTAAAATTTAATTGGTGGATAAATTGAAGTGAGAAAGATATGATGGAATGGCTTATGTATATCGACAGGTTTTTCACATACTAATAATAATTTGGTATTATCATAAATTAACAAATAGACAGATTTCATCTTAAAAAACGTCAATTGTAGAGACACCTTAATAGACCTATTAATAAGTTTGCTTTCTAGGCGTTTTTTGAAATTGCACTTTCAGATAAACATTATAATTTCTTAAATCCCTGCAAAATAAGCCGTTCAAAACACTCAACTCTTTTAAGCGAATTTACCTAAAAATTCTAATATGTTTGAAAATATTGGCTCGAAACATTGCTATGAAGTGACGTTCATTAAATTTGTAGAATGTAAAATTTAAGACAGTGTACATTTTTCTTCAGAAAGTTGAAATTTTTTTATCGAAATGGAAATTTATTTCTACGGAATGGCTGCAATAACTATAGATTTGGTATATAAGAACGAGATGATTGAATTTTCAGTTAAAATAAACGTCATTTGTAAGACAGCCTAAACGTATTAATTAAAATTCCAGCGTTTTCGCTTTTTGAAATTGGCATTTCTAATGAAACACATTATTCATTTTCATCTGAAAATAGACCTGTAAGATACTCATTTTAAGATACCAAATAAATTTCATTCAAATGTTGAAATATAGGAAAAATCGTACTTTAAGAGTTCTAAAGTTTTGTAATGTGAAAATTTTCAGAGAAAAGTCGCTATAGAAAAAAAATTTCCCTACAAAATACAAAGCGATTCGGTTTTCACCTAACTAGATGATAGTTTTGCGTAATTAAAAACAAAATATTGAAATTTCATTAAAAAAACGGTCCAATTTAAGACAACACCCTTAAACTATTAATCAAATTCTCTTTTTCTGCTTCTGTTGAAATTTGTGCATTGTTCAATTGGAATACACATTAGTTTTTCAAATGCTGAAATATACGTTAAAAACTCAATTTTTAAGATTTATCCAACATAAATCATTTCACAATGTTCTGATAATATTATGCATTAAATCGTACTTTTAAGAGTTCTAAATTGGTAATATGTGGAAATGTTAAGAAAATAGCGTATATTTAGCAAGTTATAATTTGTGCTTGCTATTGACAAACTAGGTTTTCATCAACTATTGAAGATATTATGAGTGATTATAAAGCAAATATGTAAATTCCATTAAAAGATCACTTCAATTTTATAGACCCTAAACATATTCAAAATTCTTTTGTCCTCTCGCTTTTTCTGAAATTGTTGCTCAAGTAAACACTATTTAATATTTTCAACATGCATGAAATACCGTTAACTAAACTCAATTTCTCTAAGTATTTTACAAACTAATTTCAATGTTGAATACTAGGAAAAATACGACTTTTAAGAGTTAGAATTGTGTAATGTGATCAGATTGGTAGAAAATGCCTAATTAGAAGTCTTAATTCTTTTTTTATTGAAAGAAAAGGTTTTCTACAACTAGATGAATATTTGGTAATATTTAGGGGCAAAATCGCAATAATGGGAACAGTAATTACTAGGTCGGTGAAGTTTAAACCCGTAAAACCCAATGTTTAAATGCTCTTTTTCTGCTTTTCTGAATTGCATTTCAAATGAGATCACATTATTTTGTTCCAAATGCTTGAAAATAACGGGTTAAGAACTTCTTACTATTTCTGTCATAGCATTAACTCAATATATGTTTCAGAATGTTGAAATATATGTAAAATCATGTGTCGAGTGACTCATCGAGTAAAGTTGTTGAAAATTCGAAGAATAAGTCGTAAAGTTTGATTAAGGTTTAATTTTTTTGATTAAAAAAGGTTTTCACAACTACTATTCCTTATCTTGGTGATATTTAAAACATCAAATATTGAAGAATTAATTAATTTACAAAACATAATTTACAGACACCTAAAACTATTAATCAATTCTTTTTCGTTGCTTTTTTGAGAAATATTACTGACACATCTATTTTTTCAATCATGAGCTGAAAATACCTGTAAATCACGTGCCTCAATTTTAAGACTTTACAACATATATCGTTTTCAATGCTTAATATAAGGAAAAGAGTCGTACTTTTAAAGAGTTTATAATACTGTAATGTGAATAATTTGACAAAGAAAAAGGGTAATTTTAGAAGTTAAATTTTCTTTATTAATGAACAGGTTTTTCTCATAATCCTAATGTAAATAATTGGTAAAAATATAAACAAATATTGAAATTTTCATTAAAAAACGTCAATTTTAAGACAGACCTAAAACTCCATTAATAAATTCGCTTCTGCTTTTTGAAATTGCATTTCAATGAAACACACATTTTTGTTTCCAAAAAATGCTGATAAATACCGTTAACAAACTCAATTGTTAAGATTTCCAACATAAGCGTTCAAATTTTGAATTTAGGAAAATCGACTTTTAATGTAATCAGATGTTTGTAGTGAAAATTTTAAGAAAAATGCAAATTATCTTAGAATCGCGTCTAAAATTTTTTTATTAAAACAGGTTTTTTCAACTAATGAATAGCACTCTAGCTACAAATCTGGATAATTTCAATTAAAAAACGTCAATTTAATTTTAGTCCCTAAAACTATTAATAAATTCTTCTTTTCGTGCTTTTTTGATAATTGCATTTTCCACATAGAACACATGTTTCTTTTTCTCAAATGGCTGAAACTAATAGCTGTTAAAACTGCCAATTTAAATTACCAAATTAATTTCAGAACATGTCTTGGAATATTTAGAAAATCGTACTGTCCATGAAATACTGCATTTGTAATGTAAAATTTAAAGAAAGAGCTTGATTTAAGTAGTTAAAATTTTTTTTTTCATTAGAAACAGGTTTTTATCAACTATTTATATTTATGGGCCACATAATGCGAATATTTAAATTCTTTTAAAAAAGTCAATCACACACCCAAAAACTATAATTAAATTCACTTTTCTGCTTATTTTTGACTGAAGACACTAAAAACATTATGTGCTTTTGAATGCTCAAGATACCGTGCCTTACTCAAATTCAAAGTATTCCTAATAGATTTTAAGATGTTGAAATATTAGATAAATCGTCAATTTAACCAAGCTATCAATTTGTAAGTGAAAATTTAGAACAAGCGTAATTTTAGAAGTTAATTACTTTATTAAAAAGGTTTCTTAAAACATTATGAAATATTTGGTATACTAAGAACAAATATTGAAATTTCATTAAAAAACGTTCAATTTGGCAAATTTTAAAATACTATTATATTAAATATTCGCTTTTCTGCTTTTTGAAATTGCATTTCAATGAAACACTTATTTTTCAAATGCTGAAGATAATTCAAAGTGAAAAAAACTCCAATTTTTAAAGGTTTACAATAATTTTTTAAATTTAAAAATTCAGGAAAAATCGTACTTTTTAAGGTTCTAAATTTGTAATGTTGGAATTTAAGAAAAAAGCGTAATTTTAGAAGTTTCAAATTTTTTCTATTAAAAAGGTTTTACAACTCGTGAAAGAGTTAGTATAAGAAGAAAAATAAATTATAATTTTCAATTAAAAAACGTCAATTTAAGACACGAAAAACTATTAATAAACTTCTCTTTTCTGCTTTATGACAATGCATTTCCAATGAACAATTCTTTTTTTCAGAATGCTGAAATACCCGTTAAAACTTCAATTTTAAGATTTTACCCAAATAAATAAACTCAATGAAAATAGGAAAAATCGTACTTTATGAGTTCTAAATTGAATGTAATAATTTAAGAAAAAGCGTATTTTAGAAGGTTATAAATTTTTTATTAAAAGGTTTTCACATAATGAAATATTTGTTTACTTAAAAAAATATGGAATATTTATTAAAGAAACGTCAATTTAAATTCCTCGAATAGCTACTATTAAATAACTCTTTTAACCCTTTTTTAGAAATTGAATTCCAATGAAACACATTATTTTTCATAAATTGAAAATACCGTTAAAAACCATTTTTAAGATTTACCAAATAATTTTTTTAAATGTTGAAATTTAGGAAATCGTACTTTTATAAGTTCTTAATTGTTAATTGAAAATTCAAGAGACAAAGCGTAGATCTTTTAGAGAGTTAAATGTTTTTATTAACAGGTTTTAACAACTAATGAATATGTGGTATATAAAAACGACAATATTGATAATTTCATTAAAAACTGTCAATTTAAGACTTGTTAAACTATAATAAATTCCTTTTCGTCTTTTTCGAAATTGCATTTCAATGAAACAGCATTATTTTTTCTTCCAAATGCGAAAATACCGTTAAAACTCAATTTTAACAAGATTTTCTACAAAATAATTTCAAATGTTGAAATTTAGGAAAAATCGTACTTTTAAGAGTTCTAAATTTGTAATGTGAAAATTCTAGAAAAAACGTAGCTAAGTTAAGAATTAAAATTTTTTTTTTAAAACAGGTTCACAACTAATGAAATATTTGGTATAAAAGAACAAATATTGAAATTTCATTTAAAAAACTCAATTTAAGACACTATCAAACGTATTAATAAATTCCTTTATGCTTTTGAAATTGTGCTACTTTGTCAAGTATCTTCGTCCCTGAAGCCATGGTTTCTCATTGGGATTTCACTAAGTTTATTTATTTAATTTTGTCAAAGACTATTAATTATGATTTCGCTAGTTATCTTATTAAGTTTAGATTCCATCAATCTTTATTTTTTAAAAAAAAGATTTATTTTTTGGAAAATGAAATGTATATAAAATATAGCTTGTAATACGATAGGAAGATAATGAATTTTAGATAATAAGTTAAGAATTGATATAATTTATTTTAGTTAATGTTTATATTTAAGATACTGCCAAAGACTATAAAAAAGGCAGAGATATTCTATGATAAGGGCTTTTTGCGTTTCGTACCCATATGTCTTGAACTTGTGATTGTGTTATCTCCTCCCTTAATATTATTTTTGAGTAAAACTCCTGCTTTATCTTGATTGTTTGATATTATCCTTCACAGCGACCTGATTATTAGAAACTATTCTCATTGGAACTTGAGTAAGATTTTATAGTAATTAAGAATTAAATATATAATTCCCCCTAGACAACAGAAGTTATTTATTGATATTGAACCGCGTGTCCTCATCTATAAAATATCACGACAACGTTTTTTGGGTGGCCTTTTCCGTAGAAGGAATAAACTTGTAACGTTATTCGTCATCATACCTTGCTGGATTCGATACCTCACATCTCTTTTTATTCTTCAGCGGTATTCTCACTTTGTCAACACTTGAACTAATGGACTAACAATCTGGTGCCAGCTGCTGAAAGAATTGCGGCCAAAGGCAAGATGTCTCTCGAATCATCAAAGAAAGAGAGAGGCCTACAAAAGAAGAGAAGGTGCTGATGCAGAAATAGCCACTCATCGAGAGCCTGTCGAAAGAGTCGCGAAAGAATCGCTTCCATACGCTAAGACAAGATAGAGAGGATCTGCCTGAAGCAGTAACAGGAGCTGAAAGGAATTGCCTTATCTCTAAGAAAGAGGAAGCTAAAGGATTGCTCAAGCTAAGAGAGAGCAGCTCAACACAAGAAAGTCCTAGGAATAGCTGAAAGGATCATTCCTATAACTTTAAGAGAGAGGAAGTCAACACTTCAAGAGAAGATGTCAACGTCTATACGATAGGGGAAGCTGAAGAAGCCGACGCACACGGAACTTCTGAATTGAAAAAAAAGACTGTCCAATCAGTCTCAATCGTCCGTCATTTAGCAATGTTCCCCATCTCGACCCAAATCGTTAAGTACCGAATATTTCCGTTCGTCATATCAAGGTGACGAAATGGACGCAATTCTACCATCCTTACGCTTCTTTTGAGAGCTTCACCGTCACATATTCAATATCGTGATCGCAGTTCTTATAGGCCTCTTATTTAAGTTGTGTTTATACTGGACGTGCTTGGTCCGGTTTTATAGCAGCCTTCTACTCTCTCCCATTCTCTCTCATTCTTTATGTTAAGATTTTTTCCATCCTCAGATAGGTCCCCTCCCTTTATTCAATTTAACGTAAACGCCTTATATCTGATTTATCACATTGGGAATTATCCTCGGCGCGCTTCGGTCTGAACAAAGGTTACGAGAATGAGATTCAATTAATACCGACAAGGTACATATCCAGTGTTGTACTGCTACTATCGGAGCAGAAATGCTATTTAAAATAATCAATGATACAACGTGGATCACATCCATTGTTGAAGTTACTTGTAAAGTAGAGAATGCTATGTAAAATAAAAAGATAACCAACTGGACAATCTTGTTGAACGTTTCTTGTGAGCAGAAAATACTGGTAAAATTAAAGTGATAAATATTACCGAAGTGGACCAATCATGGTCGAAGTTATTTATAAAGCCGAAAATGCTATTGAAAAAAACTAATGTAAAATTAATACCGACGATCCACCGTCATGACACAACCATGGTCAAGTTTTAATGAAAACTGAAACTCGGCTACAGCAAAGATAGTAGACAGTGGAAAATTTGAATGAGTCTCCATTCAAACATCAAGAAAACCCTCATCATTCAAGTGTTTTGGAAGCCAGTCTTAATGAGACAATTAAGTCTGAAGGACAAGGCAGTGATCTGAAGGTGGTTAATAGTAAATTAGTGGAGAGCTTTCCAGTTAACACGTGAAAGAAAATATGAAAGGCAATTCGAAAGAAAGCAAAGCGTCTCAAACTGAGGCGTCATCTGAAGACTCATGCACTACTTCCTTTGGAAAAATATCCACGATTAAAAGGATATCAAATGAAGTGTATCCTGAAGAAGATGAAAAGAAGGAGCGGAACTAAAAAACCAGAAGAGAATCGATAGTTAGACTGCAGAAACAGTTACACTATTATCTCTTCTCTTTCCTCGCGTTTTCAAGAATCTCATGCAGTGGAAAAAGATTTATGACTCTCTCTGTAGTTAACCAGGAGATTGCAGTGACCCGCTCCGACTCTTCTCTTTCCTCTACATAGGAGTCCTAGATCTGTTCTCAATGCTCAGAGCATCCCTCACTCTCCTATCAAGAGCAGAAAGTCTAGCAGGATTATGTAACAACAAATCTAAGGATGGGTCAAGGGGTTGGGTGAAGAAGAAATAATGGAAATTAAGAAAAACCGCCAAACCTCATGGTAACAAAAGATGTTGCCATCTTATGTCTTCCATTTCAACTAATTGTTGAACTAGGTCAAGGATGAAGACCGAAAACGGTTCTAGACAGAGGAATCGATCCCGAAAGAAAAGGAATGGAATACTTTTTCACGGCCGCTTGGATTATTGTGGTGTATCTTTCGGGCATTCCGTTTTTCGCTATGTGTGTGGGGTTTTTGGTGCGCCGGTGTCGTTTTCTGCCTTTTTTGTGCTCTTTGGCTTTGTTTTTTTTAGCTATCTCTTTTTTTACGATACTTCTTTTGCAATGATTATATTAGGATAGCTTAAGAATTCTTAGAATTAAGTTGAAAATATAATTTTTTAGTTATGGCATATATCTAAATTACTGCAAGAAAGAGAGATTGTATGATCAAGGGCTTTTTGGTTTGACATTAGATGGTGGTTGATTATATTTGAGTAAAAAATGTTTATTTGATGTTGTATCCCTGGCTGATACGGAATGATTAAGTTATGATGGGATTATAGTTATAGAAAGTTTAAAGGATTATATTACGTCGAATAAAAACAGAAGTTATTATATTGGATTGAGAGTGATTATATAAATCACGAAATTTATTAAATTATTTTAAATATGAAATAGGTTATAATTTCCCCATAAGGATTTAGTAAAATATTTTCTGGTATAAATTTTTAAATTAGAATAAAGTAATTAATAGTTTAAATCTTATGGTTAAAATTAAGCAAATGACACTTGTAATTAATTTTCTTAAAAGGTTAATATAATTTTGTAATTTACAAAACTAAATCTATTGGAACAACAGTTGTACAGGCTATATATTAAGAAACTACTTTCTAACCAGTACTTTATTGCAATTTGTTCTTCTTGAATTGCATTTAGAAATAAAATTTTAAGCTTTGTATATAGTAGATTTATGCTGATATAATGTTTGGTAGTGTTCTCTCTTGTCATCCGCTTCTACCTCTTCTTCTTTTTCCCTCTTCCTTCTCTCTCTCTTCCTTTCGGCGTCTTGTATCTCTTGGTCACTCCTCTATTCGCTTAGGTGTCAATGTTAGGTAAGAATGTTAACCTTACTCTCATACTCTATCCGTATCGTCTCTCTCTCTCTCCTCCCTCTCATCTTTCCGGGTGACACGGGTCCCATATACTTTCGTCTCCCCTCCTTTGTTATCTCTCTCCTTGTCCACTGCCTCCCCAGCGGTGCGCGGGCCCGCCGCTCTCCCCCTTGTCCCCCACGCGTTTTTCCTCCCCCTCCCCATGCGCTCGCCTCCCTCACCCTCGTCCTTTTTTTCCTTCTTTTCCTCCCCCCTCTCTGGGCTTCCCTCATTCAATTTATATTTCTTCCCCACCCCCCTTCCCCCCTCCCCTTTCCCTCCCCGTCCCTTCCGTGCGCGCCCCCTTGGCTCCCGTCGGTGGCGGCCTCTCCTTGTTCTGCCACCTCGTTCTGCCCGTGGCTTCGGGTTCTTTCTCCCTTGTTCTCCGCTTCCCTCCTCTCTTTTCCGAGTCCCCCCTCCCGGGGCTTCCCTGGTCTCCCTTCCCCCCTCTTCTTCCTTCCCCTTCTCCTTCTCTCCCTCGAGAGGGTGAGCCCGGAGGACTAGCGGGATCCGACGTCGTCTCCTCCTCCCTTCCCCGTCATTTTTTTCCCGGCCCCGTCCTTCCCTCCCATGCTCCGATCGTCCTTCTCTCCCCGGTCCGCGGGTCGTTGCCGCTCCCGTCCTCCAACTCCCTTCTTCTTCCCTTCCTTCCTTTTCTATTCCTTCGTTTCTTCTTCTTACTTTCCTTCTTCCTCTTCCTTCATCTGTCTTCTTCTTCCTTCCTTCGTTCTTCTTCCTTACTTCTTTTTCGTTCTTTTCGCCGTCGTCCGTCCGTTCGTCCTCTTTTTGCCCGTGCTCCTTTCCCCCGCCCCCCCCTCCCCCCCTCTGCCCGCCCCTTCCCTTTCTTCCTCCCTCTCTTTCCACCTCTCCTCCCCCCGTATATCGTTTTCTCCGTCCCTGATATTTCCAGTGCCCCCCATTTCTCTCTCTCTATCTCATTTCTCTCTCTCTCTATCTCTCTCTCTCTCTCTCCTCTCTCTCTCTCTCTCTCTCTCTCTCTCTCTCTTCCTCGTCTTCTTCTTCTCCTCTCTAGTCTATCTCACGCGCGCGTCGCGCGCGTTAGCGCGCGCGCGCGCGCGCGCGCCGCGCGCGCGGGCGCCCTCCGTACGTGACTTTTTCGCCTCCATGCACCGCCCTTTCCTCCATCCTTTTTTCTTTCCCCCTCCCGCGGCCACGCCCTGCCACCCTGCGCCGGGGGCCCGGGGGGGGTTCCGACGCCTCCCCCCCGGCCCCGGTGCGCTCGCTACCCTACTTCCCCTCGCAGCCTTTGCTGCGCGGCTGCGCCCTGTTGCTTTGTGCCGTCCTCGCCGCTCTTCCCCCACATGTCTCGTCCCTCCCCCTCTTCTCTTTGCCCGTTCCCTCCGCCCTCTTTGGCCCTCCCAGTGCCTTGCTCTCCCACTGGTCAGCTGCTCATCGCACGCGTCAGCCGTCGTCCCTTCGGCCCGGCCACCGGTTCGCATCCCGACACCTTCACGGCTCCTTGGTCGCTCGTCCTCGAGCCGATGTCATTCCCCTCACTCGCCTCCGGGGCTGCCCTGGCCCGGTGTGGCACTTCTTTTTTCTTTTTCTCCCGCCCCTCACCGCACCCCCCCGCTCCACTCTCCCCGCCTCGGTGCCGCGTATTGCCTGTCCGCCCGCCCTCCCCGTCGCTCCACCCCCGGTCCTCCCCATTCCCCTCCCTAATTTACCACCCTCCCCCCCGGCGCTCCTCTGCTGAAGTTCTTTTGCCCTCTTGTGTTTATTATCCTTCCCTCTACTCCACCCCTACCCCCATTCTTTCTAGGATTGCTGCTTTTTTACCCGCCTCTTTCGGACTATGTTCCAGCCGTTACCTTGGCACCTATCCCGCCACGGTACGTTCCAGAGCGTCGGCCTCTCGATCGTTCCCGACGCAATGCCATCTTATCCTTCTCGCTCGCTTTCTCCCAGCCGCCCACTCCTCGATCCTAACCTTAGCTAGGCCACCTCCCCCTACCGCTTTCGCTCTAATCCCACACGTTACTCGTTCGCTCCCTTCATGACCAGTGACAGCCTTCTTGCCTCCCTGGTCCCACCACCATTTTCTTTCCCCACTTACTTTTTCGGCAGTTTCTTGTTCATTATTTTTAAATAAATTAAACTGCTTGCATTAACAAATATTTCTCTCGGTAATAAAAGACGATGATACGTACTTTTAGAGTTTCCACGTCTAATATTAGTTGAGAAATCTTGTTATGATTTGCATGAGTAATATCATTTTCATTGATATTCGTCATAACCCACGCTCGTTTTGTCTTGTGGCGACCTTTAAAAATAAACCATTTGTAAGAAATTGGGCTACTATGTTCCGGGTCCCTGAGACCTTAACGTAATTCTTACTTAAGGACAAAGCCCATTCAAAAAAGCAAATCCATTATTTATTTATTAGGTTTGTTGTTTACTCGATTTGTAGGAAAACTTAAGCCGAAATATATATTTTATGTTTTGGTTCCACTCCGGTCTGTTAAAATTTATGGTTCGGTCCGTCACCATCTCAACATTTGCAAAAATAAAATGTTATATGGGAAAAGGGTTTACTGTAATGTAAAAAACCATAAACATTATGAGATAGAGGTAGAAAAAAAAGGTCATGGGCGAAACAAAACGAACGATACAAAGATATAAACACTAATCCGACGGTAAAGAAAAAAAAAGACGTCACCCCTCATTTAACACAGACCGAAAATGTAATCTGAAATAAAACTGAGGAAATGAAGTGATGTTCAATACAAAATCAAAAAAAAAAATACAAAAATAAAACACACACAAAGTAAGAACGAGAAAATGTAGTCTTCAACAGCTAGAACGTAATTATGGATGAAATACTGTCCAACCAATTGCATTTTTAAACTTTTGATGGATCGATCCTTAATGGCATGGGAAAGAGTCAATCTAGTGGGGATATTTCCCGCTGGGGAGTCCCCCTACATCAGCGATAATGGGAAGGTGTGGCTTGCAAGATCAAAAGGAGATTCTGTAAAGGGAAGGAATAGGCAATGGTTCTTGAACTATGTGAGGAAAATCTCATAAAGCGACTAGAAATTAAACCAGTATTTGCTCGGATGAGATGGAAGTGGAAGAAACTTTTCAGGTGGTCAGATCAATGAGTATCGTAGTGCTGCTAAATTAAGAAGTAAGTAAAAAAAGCTATGAAAATAATTATATCACGACGTAACTCAGACTCCTGGGTAATCATATGATTGATTATATAGTGATAATATATCATAATATAGTCTATAGGCTTAGAGCGGTGTAGTATAGTATAGATTAGATTAATAATAATAGTGGTAAGTATCAGATGTAAGGTAGTTATATGTTAACGTTACATATATTACCCCCCCTCACCCTACGCGCTTGAGATGGAGTTACAAGTTAATGACTTAACTATTGCGATCGACTCGTTAATTACTGAGTGCTATAGTTTTTATCTATATAATATATTATATGATCTTCCTGTATAGATAATGTTCATGAATGGCAAGAAGAGTATTGTTATAATATAACTTCACACTCGTATGATTGAACTAGAATCAATGGTTAAGCCGGCCCGTAAACAGGATAACCGACGGGCAATCATATAATGTTAGTCATTGAGAGCAATTAAATGGAAGAGTATTGCTGCTATAGGACAACATTATAGGTTGTTAACTAAGGAGTAATTAGATTTCTGGTTTTTTTTCTTATGCTACATTTTCTAAGATAGATTTACGGAAGGAAGCAACACAGCGATAGACACCAAAAAAATGTTTTTAATTGCGACACCATAGCG
>JABUQX010034772.1:0-2500 GCA_015478945.1 Trachelipus rathkii
TTCACAACAGAGGAAACGAAGATATCCATCATACCAATCTAGGTGGGTAATCAATAGTGAATAGTCTATAAAAAGATAATGGTAAAAATAAATAAAAAGATAAATAATAAGCATTTCACATCCTGCAGAACTCTTATTGGAAGCAAACCCGTTGGATTTGTATACAAGACGCCCCTCGCAGTCATCCTATAAACAGGAAGGGTGAGTACATGAAAAATAAGATGAATTAATAATTGGAAATGAATTGATGAATGAACAAGAGACTAATGTATGTATTAATACAGGGCTTCATATCGAGGGTCCACTTGATTTGCATACCTTGTGATCAAAGATTGAACTCCATATCGTGGAATCAATTGACGCTCCATATCACGGTACCAATTGATGCTCCATATCACAGGACAATTCAACTTTCATATCGAGGGTCCAATTGAATTTCATATCTTGTGACCACTTCATATCGCGGGCTCAATTGACGTTTCTATCTTGGGTCCACTTGACGATACATATTGTGTGTCCATTTAACCTTCATATTTTGAGTTCCGGATTGGAAAGGATCTTCATATTCTACATCGAGAAGTCACGTTGAAGAACAACCATCTACCGATCGAAAACCGAAGATTCCGGATATTGAGAAAAGCACCAATAAATGAAAATCAAGATATTGTAATTTAAGTTAAGTCACAATTAGATTCATTGAGCACCTAGTAACCTACAAAACTAGACGTTTATACTGGTTTGAAGATCTAGATGTACTTCAATGCCCAGATGCCTAGAATAATATGTTCTCGAGTCCGTGTCAGGTTTGCGCATCGGAATTGTTTAAAGAATCATCGCAGGGCTATCCATCTGAACAAGGGATTGATCAGACAATCGAGATCAAAATATTCTACATTATTACAATTTGTATTAAATAAGTTGATGAAGTCACCTCTCTTTTATTACCCAAACTTCCAAAGTGTTATCCAACATTGTCTAGGAGAGTTATAGGAAATAGTGGAAGAACCTAGAGGTGCAAGTGAGCTGAATCGTGATCAAGAAGGAGTCGCTGTCGGAGTAGAGCTGGGTCCCAGTGCAACTACCAGCCGGGAGGCGAAGCTTAATACTCTCATCGAAGCAGATATCATCATCCAAGAAATTGAGAAGACGACACCGATTCACGAGGGAACTTAATAGACGTCTACAGATTGGAGCAAGGTATCTGTTCTAACATTTTCTTTAATTTTTGTAACCAAGTCATTAGTTGTCGAAATTTGGGGAGTACATTGGTAACTCACTGTAAATATTATATGATAGTATATATATATATATATATATATATATATATATATATACTATATATATATTATATATATTTATATATATATATAGTATATATATTATTGTACTATACTTATAGTGCTATATATTGATAAGTATATATATATAGTATGTATATATTATATATTTTTATATATTATAGTATTTTATAGTATATATATATATTAATATGTGGTAGTTATTTATATATATATATAGTATATAGTATATATATACCTGATGTTATTATATATATATAATAAGTATATGTTATGTGATATTTAACTGGTGAGTTAGATATTACTCTTTGTTGTGTGTGATATATATTATTTATATATAGTAGTAGGTTTCGTATTAGTATCTGTGTATTGTATGGAGTTTGTATTGGTAGGATGGTATATATTAATATGGGGGTGATTTTGGTGGCGGATATTTTGGTTAATATTATGCGGTTGTGGTGAGGATTGTTAGTGATTGTAGGTGTGTGATGTTTGTGTTGTGAATGATGTTGGTTTTTTGATTGGATTGGTGATTGAGGTTGTGTGTTTAGGTAGTGGCTTCTGGGGGTGGTGGTGTGGTTTGTTGGGGGCGAGTTTTCTTGTGTTTGGTGGGTGTATATATTATATAGTATATATAATATATACTATATAGTAAAGGTATAGCACAGGACTTCACATATTTTCAGAAAAAAAATTTTAAGTTCAAAAACATTTTTATAAGTTCAGAAAAGTTGAGTTAAGTTGAAATTTTTTAAGAAAATTCTTTAGTGGCAAGCTTCTGGAACTATGCCAGAAGCTTGCCACTAAACCAATAAAACTTATAACCTAAACTTAATTAACTTTTTAAAATTAGAAATTTTTTTTAGAAAATATGTGGAGTCCTGATGGGTAATAGTCCGGTTTGAGGTAATGTTATCAAATATCGATTGTTTTTTTCGATAATCGTAAGTTATCGGATATTGTTGCTAAGCCCGCATATATAGGGCCTACAAGTATAGTTTGTTCGAACACGTAAGAGTGACACTGGCTTTGGCAAAATTTAGCATTAAATAATTTTTTCAAAAAATGAAATATTTGTTTATATAGTTACGTATATATTAACTTAATGTGTTATTTAAAATAAAATTTAATGAAAAATTATGCTAAATTCAAATAATATATATATTATATTATATATATATTATAATATATATTATATATAT
>JABUQX010034772.1:5000-10000 GCA_015478945.1 Trachelipus rathkii
AAAAAAATAAACATGATAGCCAAGAAAATTTTGAAAGCAATATGGCGAAAATCTTTTGTCATTTGTCAGATCCTATTTTTTCAATATTCCAAAAAATAGAATTCATTTAGTGATACGGGATAATGGACCAAACATGGTAGCTGGTATAGGAAGAGTGGCTTGCTATCAATTTCATGTTTTATTCAAATGTTGCAACTATGCATTCACGATTCAATATTATGTCAGAGGTCTGTTAAAGATAATTTTAATTTACTTGCAGGAAGCAATCCTCTCATTTTCACCATTCGGCAACGGCAGCTGCAAAGCTTAAACTTTACAGATGCAGCTGATGTCAAACAGCATAAATTAATTCAAGACGTTTCTACACTCTGGAACAGAACTTATGATATGCTTAAAAGATTGCTTGAACAAAAAGTTTTCGCCTATCCATATACGCTGCTGAATGCAATCACCAGAAACTGTTGACTGATTTTCAGAGCGGCAAAATTATTCCATTTACTTGAGGCATTTGACAACATCACTAAAACATAGCATTAAACGTGAAGTAACAGTCGCCCAAGTGATCCCTTCCATTTTTAGCAATAAATCTATTTTTAAATAAGCCAATTAAAAGCAAAAGCTTCAGTGGAGAATAATTACACTCGTTGAAGAGCTTAAGAAATCAGTAGAAAAAAGACTTCCTAAGTTTCTATGTGATAAATCTTTGTGTGTAGCTACCTTTCTTAGATTCTGCGATTCAAGTAATTTTCAACATGAATCAGATATCAGTAAAAAAATATGGTCGTTGAGGCATGGAAAAAAATGCATGAAAATTTAGCTCCTTACTCTTTTGCTGACGATGTTTCACGTAGTGGGGAAAGTGAAGCTGAAGGTTCCATTTTCACTTTAATGGATTGTTTTTAAAGAAATTGTGGCATCAAAATCGGTCATTCAGAAAAGAAAGTGAGAGTGAAAAAAGAAAGTCCCATTCTTCTGACGATGTGAATATTGTACATAAAAGTAAAAAGGCTACCTACGGAATTACATCAAAGAAATAAACAAATATATAAGTTGGCCTATTTTGACCAGTGAAGACAATGAAATTCCCTTCAATTGGTGGAAAAACACAGGAAATAGTTTAAGATTTGAAAAAATAGGCAATAAAATACCTTTCAGTCCACCGTCATATCAGTCAAAAGTGAAAGAATATTTAGAGCAGGAGGAAATATTTATGAAGCCACAAGAAATAGGTTATCTCCTGAAAAAGGAGAACTGCTAATGTTGTCATTTTAACCTTAGAGCTTATTCAAATAAAGTTTAGTTTAATATCTTTACTAACGAAAATCTTTTCAATTTTCATTTAATTATTCTTATATGTGAATGGTTTGCTATAGGTAAGAAATAGTTATTTACTTTTTGTTTTATTTCTTTGTATATAACGAGCTGGTAAGCATGAATTTCTTGGACGGGGTTTCGCAATTGATTATTGATGTGCTGATATTCCAAAATTGTAATCGGTTTTTGCATATCACATCGCATTTGTGAAGATATTGTGTGTAACACAGATTTGTAAAAATTTTATGATTTTTACCTTTTTTCAAGAGGGTCTATCATAAAAACAATTATTGGGCTAATATATATATATATATATATATATATATATATAATATATATATATATAGTTATATATATGATATATATATATATATATATATATATATATATATATATATAATATATATATATATATATATATATATATATATATATATATATATATATTATATATATATATATAATATTGGATATATGAGGGAAGGAGAAACAATCGGCATGATATGAACATGTCTTGATAGAATATAATGTTAATGTACATATTATCAACTATAATAAATCTATTTTTAAATAAGGCAATTAAAAGCAAAAGCTTCAGTGGAATAATTGCACTCGTTGAAGAGCTTAAAAATCAGTAGAAAAAAGACTTTAAGTTTCTATGTGAAAAATCTTTGTGTGTAGCTACTTTCTTAGATCTGCGATTCAAGCTAATTTTTGCAATCATGAAAATCAGTGAATGCAGTAAAAAACATATGGTCGTGGGCATGGAATAGAAATGCATGAAAATTTGAAGCTTCCTTACTCTTTTGCTGACGATTATTCACGTATGGGGAAAGTGAATGCTGGGTTCCATTTTCACTTTCTTTAAATGGATTGTTTAAGAAATTGTGGCAATCAAAAATGCGTCATTCAGAAAGGAAAGTGAGAGTGAAAAAAAGAAAGTACATTCTTCTGACGATGTGATTATTGTACATAAAGTAAAAGGCTACATACGGAATTACATCAAGAAGATAAAGCAAATATATAAGTTTGGCCTACTTTGACCAGTGAAGACAATTATATATTCCCCTCAATTGGTGGAAAAACACAGGAAATAGTTTTATGAATTTGAAAAACTAGCAATAAATACCTTTCAGCTCCACCATCATCAGTCGAAAGTGTGAAAGAATATTTAGAGCAGGAGGAAATATTTATGAAGCCAACAAGAAATAGGTTATCCCCTGAAAATGGAGAACTGCTAATTTTGTCATTTAACCTTAGAGCTTATTCAAAATGAAGTTTAGTTTAATATCTTTAACTACAAAAACTTTTCAATTTTTATTTAATTATTCTTAATAATTGATGGTTTTGCTATAGGTAAGAAATAGTTATTTAGTTTTTGTTTTATTACTTTGTATATAAATGGTAAGCATGAAATTTCTTGGACAGGGTTCGCAATTGATTATTGATTGCTGATTCCAAAATTGTAATCGGTTTTTGCATATCACATCGCCATTTGTGAGATTTTGTGTGTAACACAGATTTGTAAATTTTATGATTTTTACCTTTTTCAAGAGGGTCTATCACAATTATTGGGATATATATATATATATATATATATATATATATTGGATATATGAAGAGAAGAAAAAATATATATATATATATATATATATATATATATATAATATATATATATATATATATATATAATATTATATAGCTATATATATATATATAATATATAATAATATATATATATATATATATATATATATATATATATATATACTATATATATATATTATATATATATATATATATATATATATATATATATATATATATATATATATATATATATATATATATATATATATATTGGATTTATGAAGGGAGAGAAACAAATCGCAATGATATGATACATGTCTTTGATAGATATATGTTAAACATATAATACAACTATGAATAAAGAGTAATATCGGTAGACGATCTACTGTGCATAGCTGGAATGGGTTTAAGTTAATGTAACATACCTACGATGGTAAGTAACTTTCTTTCGCAGACATCTAGCTATGCAATAGCGTCTGGAATATCCTCATCAAAAGCTCCAACAATAAACGGGCCCATCATTTTGATATTTCAAAACATGGTAACGTCCATCCATGAACTTTAGATCTTGATGGAAGCGTTCACCCTGCTCATCACTAACATCGCCTAGGTTATCCGGAAATTTTCTTAGGTGAGAAAGTAAGTAGTGCAACTTTATACTCATTCTACATCCATGAGAATGAAAACTGTCTAGCAGTTCCTGTACAATGTTAGTGGTTCTCGGCTTTCCTGTTCCCCATAAAATTCTGTGCTACATCTGAAAAAGCATTCCACGCTCTTGCCTCTAACACAGTCATTGTTGTAGCAAAGGCAGCATCACGGAGGAGTGTCCGTATTTGTGGGCCATCAAATATCCCAGCTTTTTTCTTCTCGTCACTCAGACCAGGAAACGTTGAGCATATATAGCGGAAGCATTCACCATCATGGTCCAGGGCCTTCACAAATTGTTTCATCAAACCAAGTTTTATGTGTAGTGGAGGTAAGTATGATGTTTTTCAATCTCTGTACAAGTGGTTCACGTACGATGTTCCTGTCACCTGGCGTCAAGGTTTCCCTCGGTGGCCATTCTCTTTTGGTCCAATAGCACAGGAAGCAGGGATATTTGGTGAAACCTGCTTGCTGACCGAGCAAAAATGTTTACCATTTTGAGGTTGACGCATATTTAACATCCATGTACCCCTGATATTGTAGCCTTTCCAAAACTGTCCTTGATTTTTGCATACTCCTCTCTCATCCGTACCGAGTACCCTACTGGAACCGAAGCATACCTGTTGCCATTGTGTAACAACACACACTTTAAACTGCTCTTGGAAGTGTCAATAAACAGTTGCCACTCACCTGCATCGTATGCTGAGAGTCCCATAGCGAGTAGTAGGCCTCCAATACACAAGGTTACCATCTGACTGGAAGAGCTCCGCAGCTCTGGTTGCTTCTCTGTTAAGAATGAATAATGTTTACTCTTGTGCCATGGTCCAGTAGTCATTTTTCATGAAACCTCGAAGCAACAGCTCAGGACAACTTCGGCGAATACAACTCTCATACAAGATCGTTCAAGTTTCACCCTGGGTGAACAAGTGAACGGACGCATCCGACTGAATTTCAGATGGTAATAGACATCATCCAGGTCATTGGCAACCATACACGTAGACGTACTAAAGTTACCACAATGCTTTCCGAATATCGACCGCAGTAAACTTGCTGCTACTGTAAGATATATGCGAGGTAAACGTCTATACAGCCTACGTAGTGTGCACATATGAATTTTGTCATTCCTAGGAATATGCAAAAATAGGGATCCGCATGATTGCGCGAAAACGGGATGTGATACAGCAAATCCGAGAATATATATGGAAACAGCACCTCCGACATTACTCTATATCTGCTACAAAGTCCATCCAAGAAAAATTTCACCTTTTTTTGGTTGACCAGTGTAAGTTTTCTTTATTTTTCCATAAATGGATGACCAAACTTTGAAATAACTATTCGGCCGAATAGCGAAGTGGTTATTCGGCCGAATATTCGGTAATTCGGCCGAATAACTTAACTTTTAGCCGAATATTCGGTATTCGGTATTCGGCTTTTTCAATATTCGGCAG
>JABUQX010034772.1:12500-26319 GCA_015478945.1 Trachelipus rathkii
GAATTTTAATATGATAAATATTATTATATTAAGTAAAAATTAAAAATATAAAATTGAAAATATTACGTAAAAGACGAATTAAAAACAGGATGGTCGCGAGTCACCTCTCAATGTGGTTCGCTTTCACCCCTCACGGTCGGGCTGACTGCCGGCGTTTTTCAAACTTTTAATAAAACTTTTATTATTAGAATACATTATTATTTTTTTGTGTGCTTATGACCCGACTATAGGGCCGTGATTTCAAAAAAAAATTTCCAAAAAGTGCATTAGTTTGATATTCTGATTAGACAGTTTGAATCGCGCAGTGCGATGAGATCGTATGCCGGATACGATCATGATCTATGGAGCTGAGAGTCAAGTGGAACCCGGGGTGGCTGGGTGGAAAGAACGATGGTTTTATGTGAGTGAGGGTGGTGTGGTAACTCAAGTGGGCGCGGCAAGTTGTTTTTGCTTGTGTTTTGTGTGGACAAAGTATTTCGTCGGCATAGCGATCGCCGGACGCAAGTTAGGGAGAAAAACGTAACGTCCTGAAAGGTTGTGCGGGTCGTATGCAAAGATTAGAGGGTGGGATCGAATGGCGTATGAGAGGGATGTAGGGGCTCGCATAATTAAAAAATAATAAAAAGAAGCCGCATTGACCCCTCTAGATGTCCCAGTCAACTCATAATAAATAAGAAAATTCTTAAGAAGCCGCATGGGTCCCTTTTTAGAGTCCCAGTCAACCCATAACAATTAATAATTAAGAAGCCGCATTGGACCCTCTAGAATGTTTCAGTTAACCCATAATAAATCAATAAATCAAGAATAATACTTAAATAGGCGCATGGGCCTATCTAGGCACTTCATGCCTATTCTTATACTCAAAGCCAAAAATCTAACTCCTCGTTGCTTTATGTTGCGCCCTCTCCAGCATATCTATGTCTTTTCTAATAAGGGTGCTAAAATTGTAGACAAATATTCAAATACTGGCCTAACATATGTATTATACGACATTGTTTGGCAAAACCATATATATAATTAGTCTGCATCTGGCATTAATTTTCAATTTTTAACCCTTGGGCCCTAGCTCTGGGTTCAAATTCTTACATGGAAACAATGAAACACAACACTAAAGAATGTTACAGACTACGGGTTACAATGCCAATAATTTGTTGAAAATTGAAAAAATATATATTAAAAACATCATAATATATTTAGTTTTATTTTATTTTTTATTTCTATTGAAGTTAAATCACTTAAATATACAAAAAAAATTTAAAAAATATAAAAAAAATAAAAAAATCAAAAAAATCAAAAAAATCAATAAAATCAAAGAAATCATGATTTATTTATAAAAAAATCAAGTAAAAAATCAATTGATTTTTTCATTTGATTTTTTTCGTGCCATCCCTGTATATATATATATATATAAACATCTCTAAATAATATTATTTATAATATATATATATATATCTATATATATATATATATATTATATTATATATATAATAGTATATATATATATATATATATATATTATATATATATATATATTATATATATATATATATATATATATATATATATATATATATTACACAGACTCTCCCAGATTGTTAGTAATATTTCATTTATTTACTGGTCTTTGTGCAGTGCAACATTTGCCTTTATGTATTGCCAAATACATTTTTTTTAAGCCTTTTGGTTTTCAAATTTTGAAAGTTATTTTTTTTTCTTTTTCTAGCATTTAAAGTGGTTTTTTAATTTACCAAAATGGACACAGTTTATAATTTGGAGTGGTTGTCTGAGAATTTAAAAAGCGAATTTGACGCTACATTATTTTTTCAACAATTTAACATTATTCCAAAAACAAAATTTTGTTCGGGAAATCATGAAATGCGACTTCAGTTCATTGGTAACAGAGTTACTTGGAGATGCAAAAAGAAAGGTTGCAGAGATTTGAATTTTTCCGTAAGGAATGATACGTGGCTCGAAGGATCTAAAATTCCAACGAAGAAGATAATTCTCTTCATTTACCACTGGACCCAAGAGAACACCTCAAGCAAATTTTGTGAAAAAGAATTAAAAATAAGCAGCCCTACTACACTAGAATTTAATAGATATTTACGTGAGGTATGATATATATATATATTATATAATATATATATATGATATATAATATTCATGTTGTTATTATATATAATATATATCTAATATAATATATATATTATAATAATAATATTAATATATATATATAAAATTAATAATATATAATAATTATATATATATATCATATATATATATATATATATATACTAATAAAGTAATAACTAATAAAAAGCCTTATTAATAACTAAATTTAAGTCGATATACTATACTATATAATTTAATAATATAATTTTTATTATCTCGATTTTATCGGTATATTAGAAAAAACACTGAGTTTTTTTCTTTTTCTGGTGTCTTTTTTTAATTTGTTTAATTGTGAGCTTAATCAGATCTTGTTTGTTTCCCATTGCCAAACACTATAAAAAGAAAAAAAAAACTTTTATCATTATATAGTTATACATCATACATACATTTATTAGGATGTTCAATAAGCTTTTTAATCCATAATAAGATAGTTTTTATCATTAAACATGTCATAATAAAACCTCAAAAATAAGACATTTTGCCCCTTGTCTTTCAAATTTAAACCGATTATGTGTGTCGAAGTGATATATATTAAATAATAGTAATACTAGCAATATCATATAAATTAGTATCAGTCTTTTAAGTATATATTTTGATTATTACTTTTTTGGGTCGCTACCGAATATATATAAAAAAGAATAAAAACAGTTTTGTGTGTTATCTTATAAGAATAACTATTATTTATAAACGGATAAGTTAATAATATATATAATAGATATTATATATAATATATAAACAGTATATAGATAATATAGCTTTACTATATAGTGAGAAGTAAATTGAACTGACGTACGCTATATATGGAGGCATGGATTCCATATTCTTTCCTCTTGAATAAAACTGAGAAATCTTTTGTTTTAAACTCTCAGTTGTATTAGGTTCAAGCAGGAAAGATATGGAACTGCATGCTCTCCATACCTATAATATATATATGTATATATATATAATATTGTACCCACTAATATCATCATATAATAGATACTAATAGCTAATATATATATATATATATATATATATATATATATATATATATAAGTATAATATATATAACTCAAAAGTTTGTGAGTATATATATATAATATATCTATTAGTATATAAAGCAGTATATATGAAATAGCCAAGGTACTAGCTACGTAACCAAACGTTTATAGACTGATCTTTTTCTAATCTCATAAAAATGAGTGAAAGAGATAAAAGCAAGACACTTATCAGTTTTAAATCAATTTAAAACATCAGAGTTTATTGACTGGTGTGAACCATAAATATTTTCTATGTGAAGAGAGACGTCTAAACTTTATTAGCGCAAGCATGCTTATCAATACGATGATCGTAAACTATCTATATCAATGTTATTAGTATTCGTCGTATTCTACTTCATTTATTATATATTTATAAGCTTTTTATCAAATATTTAAATTAAACTAGTATCAAAAACAAGCATTTAAATTTAAAGAGATACATTTGGTAATTTGCTTAAGCCTTCCCAAAAAATCATTTTATGATTAATTTTCCAATGATTGACGCTGAATGCATAATTGTATTTTCTTAATTGAATCTACTCCTATATAGTATATAGTTATATTCTCATACATACCTATCTATCAAGATTTTTTAGATGTATAGTGTTGTGTAGGAATAAATAAAATTAGAAAATTTGAGTCATTATTTAAAAGTTCTAAAATTGAAATATCAATATACTATTGAAAATAATCAATTTATGAAAATTTATTTTTTGTATATAATATTATATACTATATATAGCTTATATAATACTTTTAATAGTAATACTTTATACCCATAATATAGAGTAAGCGCTATAGCACTTCCATATTCGTTCTCTTGAACTAAATATAACTGAGTTATTAATGTCCATTCTCTAAATTTTAATTCTAAAGAGAAAAGAAGAAATTGATCGAACGCATCCTTCCAACACCTCTAATTATTACTATACAATATATATATATTTAACATATATCATACATTATCTAATAATAACATCATTCAATCTATATATATACTATACATTATATATATCATAAGTCATACATACAATGTATGTAATCAACTACATAGATTCTTGAGTTACTAATTCATAAGATCAAATAAGTAGATAAAATAGAGATATTTTACATTATTATTATAATTATATTATAATTATATCTAATTCATAATTAGATTATATATCCCATTGAGTAACATAATAAATACAATGATTTATGAAATGAATCCAACCATCCCTAAAAAATGTCTGCTTTAAATAATCATTGCATATAGTTCTCGTTTTTATGGACTGCTATTATATATAAAAAATACTTGTAAGATAATAAAGACTTTTTATAATAGAACATTAATCTATAAGTAGATGAAATTACATACTGAGTATCAATATATTTTTCTAATCGCTATGCTTATCTTATACTCTGTATATAGGTTTATTCTGAGGATAATTTAAGACATGTCATAAAGAAAATTTTCAAATTAAAAAGCATGCTTAAATTTTTCATATTATCCAATTAAAAATAGTAAATTACAATTGGAAATTTAAAATTTAAAGTAGATATAGATTTTGAATATCTATTATTAAGTTTGTAATATTAATTATATATATACGTATGCTTTTATGTAAATACTTATACGAAAGCTAAATTTACAATAACTTACCTTTCTACGCTATTTAAAAATGAAAAAAATAATATATTTTATAATTAAGCGAATCTAGAATTGATCCCTTAATCCTCAATATTGATGAACTTATATTATATACCTAATACATATAAACAATATTACTTTATTTATCTATGAAGTATACATATAATACTATATAATCTATTAAAAATAATGAATTAGTATCAAGAGAAAGAACAGTAGATCTTTAATAATAATATATTTGATTTAATTTCATTATCATTTCTTTATATTTTTTTTTGGTGTGTTTATTAAATATATATATGAAGGCATGCATTCCATATTCTTTCTCTTGAACTAAAACTGAAGAAATCTTCGCTTAACTCTCAGTTTTAGTCAAGAGAAAGATCTATCATGAGAATGAGCATACTCTGTCGCATTTTGCCATACTATATCATAACTATTTAATTTTTGAGTTCTTTTCTGATTTAAATATTATCATATTCTTATATTCGGCCAAATTTGTCTTTGACTGTCTAAATGCTAAGCCACTATAATAATCCCATAAAAGAAACCCCTTTTTAGCAACCCCCTATATCATATATAATAATAGATGATTCCTTATCTCTATCAACTTTTATACGATATCATTAAAACTATTCCAGATAGTTAACGCTTACTATATATATATACTATTAATAATAATAATGTTTTATTGATCAGTCTTTTATTTTCATACTTTTTCTAGTGAGACTCTTGCTCCTTTATCACCTACTTAGTACATATTCAGTGCGATATAGATTATGCTATTTATTAGATCATATAGCGTCTCTACACTACTAAAAACTTTCATCACTTCAGTATACTATATCGCTACTCTTACTAAAATTTTTATCACTTCATTGCATGGTTCTAGTTACGATACTTATCAGCTCTACAGTGTTATGTATTATATATATATACTTAAGTATGATATATATATAATAGTATAGGGAGAGCATAGCAGTTCCATATTCTTTCTCTCTTAACAGAAGAAGCAGAGCTAACCCAACAACGTCTCTCAGTTTTAGTTGAAGAGAAAGAATATGCGAATCCCATGCCCTCCATATATATTATATGATAGTATAAACGGGCCTCTAATCATCGCATTCATCCTTCAAATCTATCAATTATGGCAGTTAATTTTATATTAACTAAGGCACTCCTTACTGATTATATTTACTTTGAATGATATAATACATAATGGGCAGTGTCAACAATTCCAGTCACACAACTACCTATTCATTTCTACTGAAAACTCTAATAATAACCATGTAAGCTCTCTCCATCTCTCTATTTCGACATAACGCGCTTCAGATAACCGCTGCCTTACATAAGATAATCCTCTTGATCGTCATTACTCGGAAATCATCAGGTTATTATACCTTTTGTGGTTCAAATTCTTATATAATCAATTGTTTACCAAAACTCAACTCTTCGAAACGCTATCGTCTTATATCTCTAATAGCAATAAAGACTACAATTTCATTACAAATCCTTTATTCCATCTCCGTCCTACTCGCACTCTATCTCTACATGGGTTCTTCACACCCATTCTCTGCTTGTTGTTAAACGAATAGTGAAAACTCCTTCAGCTTTGCTTTCTCCGGAGTGCTCGCCTACTCTGTATCCGATTGTAAGTAGAGGCTGTATTAATTCGGCAAAAGCTGACATGGTTTACTCAAGATTTTGACCCAAATTTTACTCTGGAAGTCTCCGGATCACTATTGTGCCCTACTCTGATACTCTCCTATAACGTGTGCTATTAAAATGTTTCTGCTGTTTCCAAATCTATAGAGCATACTCGCTTCTGAAAAGAGGTGATTGCGTAGTTCAATTGTCCTGAATTGTATTTCTTCTGGCTGGTCTTCAAAAACTTAGGATTTTTATCCAACCTGTCAAACTTGGTTTCGTCTCGCCTATCACTTAAACTATTTCTCCTTAATTCGAAGCGCCTTACTTGCTCCATTTCACGCTCTATGAGTTTTTTAAGAAAGGAGGACCCCAGTCATGACCCATCCTAACATATTTCTGCCCTAGTCTACTTTACCCTTTTTTTAGCTTAAGTAGTGTTACTTCCTCCGACATTATCCTTTAGCCAGCGAAGGCTTTAAAAAATATTATTCTCAATCTTATCTTATACTAGAATTGCAGTATGGTTTTCTATATATGACAAGGCGAGGTACTCACAGTCGTATCTCTCCCTACCTTCTCCTTACTAATGGTCTCATCCCTTGCCTTTTTCTCTTTCTCTGAGCATTTAGGAACAGACCGTTTTTGTCTGTCTCGATGGAGTAGATCCATATCGATATGGTCACACCGCTAGTATTATCGTCTGTAACACAGAACGCTTTCAAGTGGTATCGATACAACCTAATTCCTTACGCATCAGATCATGACATACTCCAGCCTCTCGTACTGAACATCTCTTTATGGCTTGTTGTAGAACAAAATCCTCAAAGTAGCGATTCTATCCATTAAATCTGTTCTACATAGTGTAGAGTGTTTACTAGAGTATGACCGTAACTCTATCTTCTCGCAACATCTCTTCGCCTTATTTTATTTGGATTAGTAAACAATGTTACTTTGTCTCGTCTCCTATCCCAGCCTACTCAGGAATTAAACTGACAACAACTCTCTTTGCGTGTAAATTACTCCTTCCAATCTTGATAAGGCGATACAAACCCTTACGTCTAGACGAAGAGAGTAAATAGATTGGTGGAGTTAATGACATATTATTGGACTGGTGGATCTATGGATGGTCCTTACTGACATCTATCGTCTCTCACGATAACCTCTTTAAGTCCTGAGGTCAACAGAAACAAACATGCTTGTTCATTTCACATGACCTACACACAATAACTCGTAGTTCTTTCTACCACTCACAATTGAATATCCTTCGACTTATAATAATCCTATACCGCACAACAAAACATATAAAAAAAATCCATTCTTATGCAACAAGTACATATAAGCTTTAATTATATGTTCTCCAGTGATCTATCTATCTAATCGTATAATACTATTACACTTCTAGCATTATATACATATCATCACATAGAAGGATGACTAAATTACCTTAGCGTTCTGAAAGCTGCTCAGGTAGCGAAAAGAGTTTGGAGATGTTATCTTAGCACTTCCCACGTCTACTTTAAGCGTTGAACTAACACTCTAAAAGTCACGAAGCTACACCAGAGATATACTTGCATAGGGAGAGCGATGTCTTCGCAGCCGTAGATAATATAGAATAAAGTCAATATCTTGATGCTTACACCTAACTCTAAGTAGGATAAGAAATATCACTATCTCCACATAATTTGTATCTCGTGGTGCTTGATTAGGTTGTAGCCTAAGGCCTTTCTATCATACTTATCAACTCTTCCAACTCTATTGCTAAAGGAGAATAATCTATTAATTTATTCTCATAAAATAAAGAATCTCCTTAGAAAGAAACGACAAATAAATAAAATTAACTATCAATTTTTTTTTTATATTCTTTATATTTATATATTTTTTATTTATAAGCTTATTAGTGCTTTATAAAATCACAAACAACACGTATCTATTATTTAAAATTATACCAATTCAGCTTCCCTGGTCCCATAAACCTATAGACCTTGAAAATTTAAAAAGAAAATATATTTAGTATAATATTTATATGAAGATTTAAAAAAATTACCTATAAAAAGGCAAGTGATTGATTTAGTATAAGTTTATTAGAAATGACTATTAATTTTTCTTATATGATTGCATTCTTTTCACATATATTATGGTCGCTACTTATCCCCTTCATATATCTCTCTCTTATAAGATATAAGCTCAGTATAATAAGGCTTTTCAGATTTATCACTCAATATCTCCAGCTGTTCCATGTCTCGCTTATGATCGTTCTAACTATTCCGTGTCAGCTCTCTGTATATATTTCTCTGTTAAGTTATCAATAGGCTGCTGTAGACTATCATATTTTAACCTCACTTCGGTTTTAGAACCAAATCGAGACGCGAGAGTCTCTATGTTAACAGATTCAAATCTATTAAAAGCAGAATTACTTTGTTTTACCAGGGTCTTAAAAGGTCTCTGTACTTGTTTTAGGATCTTTACAACAAAATTAGGTAATTATGAAAAGTAATTTACAGAAGCGGTTAAATTAAAAAATAGGATTTATTATCACATCTTCACTTTCCTATTTTTCATTTCTCTTTGTTATGTATTCGTCCTATCATATTTATCGTTCTCTCTGTTAGTGTGCGAAATCTTCCGATGTGAAAATAAGTTGCAGGAGAATTTGAGTTATACGTCAAAAAATCCCAGCCGCACATTGCCAAAACTTCAGCTTTCCTAACCTTGTTTTTTAGGACTATTATTTTCGCCACTCCTCTTTTGTTCTTTCTGAGTGTTATATAATATATTCACGTAAGCAAATTGACATTTTCTATTCTGATTTTTAAATTTTCGAGCAGACGAAATTATTAATTAGAATATATTATATATGATGATATATATATTATATAGCAATGTAGTATTTAAAACTAAAGAATTCTCACTCTCCCAATTTGATTGTTTGTCAAAAGAGCGTTCCAAACGCATATAGAGTAAATAATATGATATAAAAATAAATTAAATTTGTCAAATAATAAATAGGTGTCAGTAAATGTCATTGAGCCAAAAGTATTAGGTAGGCTATGAGTGATGGGACAAGATAAATATAATCATATATATTCAATAACATATATAAAGTTGCAAATGTTTATCTGGATTTGAAAATGAGAATTAACTGAAAGGATACCTAATAGTAGTTACGTTGCTTGGTGTAGGCCCAATATTACTCAGATATATATACCCAGAGCAACTTATATACTCAATATTCAGAGAGGTAACTTAAGCCTCCCCTGCTGTGGTGTAGAGAGGAGGAACAGGCGACGTTACCACCTGACCAGATGAGCTAAAAGGAAACGTCGCTTTAAACTCTACACGTATTAGCTTTTCACTTCCCAAAAGACACTTGAAGCGTATACAATATTTGTACTATCTCGATAAGCGGCGAATACGTTTTGTAAACATCCATCGTACTTGACCCCATTTACATGGAAACTTTACCATTTACTTTCGAAAAGGAAAATAGAGGCTACCTGCGAATAAATTTCATTCCGGTAAAATATCCTCAGAGATATTCACAAAATACCTTTTGAAACAATTGCTTGAGTGGAAAATATTCACAAATCTAATACATTTATTTCAGTTTTTGGAGACTTATATTAGTTCTAATTTTAGTATCAAATATAAAAAGATATTTTATTGCACAGATACGGTTCTGCATTCCGAAGACCAAACAATTTCATCCCAAATAAAAAAGAAAAATTACTCAATCTTAATCACTTTGCCCTCTACAATGCCTCGTTCTATCCATTTAAAATAGATTAGCAAAGCCAAAAACCATTAGATTTTTGGGTTTGCCATTCACAGATTGGTATTCAGAACCATTTGTTTATTCATTACAAATATTATTACTACAAACAGATAACATACAACTTAAATAAAAAATTAAAAATAAACTATCATTTTATAATTCTATACTACTTATCAAATATTATATACTCTACAAATCTCATACATTTCACTTTTTTTTCGGCCCTACCAAACTTTATAAGTCATTGCTTCATATATCAGCACTTTAGATTACTCTTTCAGCGCGCAATTATTAACAAACGCCAAAGCGAAAGACCACCCGAACGCGATTCTTTATAACTATATATTATATATACACGGAAAGAAAAAGCAATGCTTATCAATTCAATTAAAATTTTTTTCATAATAATTAATTATAAACTTTAAAATAAAAATCTGAGCAAAAACAGTATATTAATAACTTCATGATAACTATACACTCTCAAATCTTCTGACAATACCAATTCTAAATTGTTGACTTAATTAGTTATATAAGTCCTCCGCTCACGTTTGGATCGGATCACCCAACAAAGAATATTATTACAATTTTGCCCACAAAGTAGGACCAGTTTCCAAGACGCCAGCTCATTTGAAATATATTTATTTATAGATAATTTAGTTAGAATTAATAAATAATAAATATTCATCTTCTCTCTTTTCCTTGCACTTCCCACGACAAGCGTATCCTAACAATTCTTTAGACAGTAGCATTTTTCCATAGACGCTTCGTGGGAAGAAACGGTTAAGAGGGAAAAGTTGGGGAATAACAAGGAGAGATTATTATAAATATAATATATATTTAATATTAATAGAATATACTACCTATATATATATATATATTATATATATTAATATATATATATATCATACATTAATATAAGTACTATATAATATATATTAATATAGGATATATATATATAGACACTATATATATAATATATATTATATATATATATATATTTATATATATATATATCATATATAGTAATAATAATATATATATAGTACTATTATATATACCTTTAAATAAGTATATTATAATATTAATAATATAAATATATATTAAGGTATATATATATATACTGAAAATGTCTATGTGTATATAGTGTTTTTAGAGCGCTGAAATTTGATAAGATGTAGTTTAAAGGTGTATGATAGGAAAAGCAATGATCTACTTTAGTGATATTTGAGTAGCCATCATAAAATGTCAAAAATGTTTATTTTTGGTGGAATATCTAACTGAAGATGATTTATAGCGAATGAAATTACTTCGCAAGGTAAATTAGATTATGAGTTCAGAGAAACGAAAAAGTAATGGATTAATTAGTCCATGTAAATTGGTCATAAGTACAATGAGGAATGTATATTCCCAAAAAGATCGCTTACCGATATATAAATACGGCCATGCCCTTATTCTGATTGGGAAGATCAGTAATCTTTTCAGAAGTAAAGAGCGACGTTCGCTGTTTAAGCGTGCAGTCCGTTGGCAGTGGTAACATCGAGCCTGCTTTATACCAAAAAACCAGTCATGAGGTGAGGTTAATATTATCTACTTGATCATATTATATAGTGACTATACTATTTATAAGATAGTTGGTATTAGACTTATATATACATAAGCCGAGACGATAATAATCAATATAATTTAATGTATGTAGCAATTTAAATATAGTTAATAATTTTAGTATATATATCTATTAGGTAATAATAATACACAGTTAAATTATAGTTTATTTGTATATATATATCATAATTATATGTATAATTACCAACCTAAACTTTGATAGTTTAGTATCCTAAAGCGTATATACAAAATACTAGCGTATACCTAACTATAAACAATACTAAACTATACCTAACACCAATACCTAGAACTACTAATATACCTGTATATAAATATAATATATCTACAATATATATCATCATCATAGTAGATATATAATATTATCAAAACACAAGAGCCAGTGCACTAAACCACAATTCCACGAATTTGGAAAAAGCTAACTGACCACTCCATTGTTTCATCTGTTTGGTGGACCCATCATTGCTCATGAGATATGCTTGCGGCTAAAATTGTGCAATCCAAAGAAGTTGAAAAAATAGAGGTTAAGGAGGTGAATGTCTAGACCTTACCAGTGTTGCGTACATGTTAAAATGAGCCATGAGTAGTTACAGTCTTTGGCAGAGTAGTTGGACAGAGAAGAGAAGAGACTATATAAAGAGGAGTCGAGCGAGCTCTCCTCAAAGGAGGCAGGAATATGAAGTAAAAAATTCAGAAAGCCTTTTGTCCAATATTCGGCAAAGTAAGCCGTGAAGATGGAGATATTTCGACGTCTTAAATAGGAAAGAACTGGGAAAGTGGAAGAATATGTATAAGTCGAAAAGCCTAAGCTACAACCCGTAACAAAGGAGATTCATAGGGTGGAGATCGCCTTATACTATGGATGCACTATATATATATAGTAGTATCTATAAGCTAAGAAGAATTATGTTAAGTATTATATATATAAGCTATAATATATACTATATATATATACACACTATAGTACATATATTAATATAGTATATACTAATAATATATATGATATTATATACATATACTATATAATAGTTTTGATGCAATATCTGTGACTTCTAAAAAAGGGATCTGAGAATAGAGAGGTTTGCAAAGTCTGATAAGTCAAAAGCCTGTTAATATATAGAGAGATGTAACCCCGCGGGGCTAACGCTAAGTCAAGGAGCATGATAGGGGTGGAATATGCATCTCCCGCTTGATTAGGGTAGCCTAAGGCTTCTCGACTGTATCATTACAGGGCGAAAAATGGCTTCCCTTATACAAAAACTGGGTTTAGCGGACTGGTTGAGTAAGCCTTCAGAAGGCGCATCAGACATGACACCAGACTTCCTTTGCGAAGCTGGTTAGAAAGAAGCCGATAATGTGATCCTTCTAAGAACAGAAGAAGGGTAAAAGTGAAATACCAAAATATAAGACATAAGAAAGCTAGAGTTGCTTGTTTCAAGATGTTATGTTGTATAGTTGTGTGGAAATTATTCAAATAGATGGAGGCTAGAAAAACCTGAGTTTATTTGGTAGAGTAAATTGAGACAAACCATTTTTCTTTAACCAGACCATATAGCAGTACGAGAAAGATCGAGGATGTCAGTAACTCCAGATCACCATGCTAGCGATCAGGCTTAGTTTTTGCTGAGTGGGTGTCTTTCAATTGGAACGGATTCAATTAAGGTACGTTTTGTACCTAAAACGCACGATGAAATAGACCTATTGAATGAAGTGATAAAGATGGAGTGAGGGAAGACCGAGAAAGTGCACACACGAATAACATGTCATTACTGAGACTACCAAGATAGCAGTACAATGTATAAAGGGAATAGATAGAATTAGAAGGAACACCACTATTGACAAGAAGTATTAATGGACTACTATGTTGGCTTCTCGTACCGAATCAGCAGCACATAAGAAGTTTAAAGATGTGAGAGGATAGATTACGAAGAAGTGTAGTTAAGTAAATTAAAAGCT
>JABUQX010034773.1:0-50368 GCA_015478945.1 Trachelipus rathkii
AAGTAGACGGATGATCGTTATAAAAATGAATCGTGAATTTATCAAGGCTCCATAACGCATCTCCGCCGACATTTTTGCAGATCGTTCGCAAGCGAGTACTTGAAGCGGCGGACTAGTACGAATGGCTCATGACACTCTCTTTCCACAACAGATTACTGAGTAGCTGTGCGCTGTGCTGTGTAGTATATTGTATAAGTATGTATGTTCGATATGTAGTTATATAATATATATATATATACGATATATATCGTGATGTTATTATAGTACGGTATTATACTGATGATATGAGAGGGGTCATTCTAATTAGGCTATTCTAGTAAACTAGAGTATATAATCATAGTATTTGATGGTTATATGAGTAGTATATTATAGTGACGTATCATATATATTAGCTAGTATTAGTAATAGTAGTATCTATGTATGATATATATATATAATATCTGCTAGTAGCTCACTATATAGTATATATATATTAAGTATATTTACGTATATATATATCTATATATATATTTCAGTTTATATATGATATCTAGTAATATATATAGTATCTCAAGGGTGCAATAAATCTATATATAGTATATATAGATCTATAATATGATTATAATTATTGCATACAGGCGGGAGCCCATGTTGAGCCGTATGTAACATAGTTAATACAATGGAAGCACGTGAGTTTGGGTGAGAACGAGAGTTCTGCGACAGGTTCGTTGAGAATATAGATTTTTTCATTGCTGCACGATACATAAAACGGCGTTCTTGAGGTTCGATTAACGCAAATGGTTTTGTCGAAAAATTTGGTTGTTTTTAATAGTTTTTTTTTATTTTTATTTTGTATCAATGGAAGAGAAGCTTCCGTATGTTGTAGTGTTCTTAAAAAGTACAAGTGCTTGTTTATCTTTATTGTTCAAATTCAGTGAACATTTTTATTATTAACTTTTTGTTCCCAAAGGTTTTGAAAAACAAAATCGATTGTTGCGAGTTTCATATATAAAATGATATCGTTTCCGAGCGGTAAGCAGAGTTTGCGGTGATAGCTAAAAGTACTGAATTAATATTAGTAGCTGTTTGGAGAAACATTAATAAGTAGATGCATATATACTATGTATATATATATATATACATACGGTATAAGTATATATAGTATGATATAGTATAGTATTAATGTTTAGTATAATATATATAGTATATATAATATAGTATGAGTATTTATAATATATATATATGTATGGGAGTATATATATATATACTATACTGATAGTATGTTATATATCATAGCTACTACGGTGAGCGTTATATATAAGTAGTATTAATTATTATTAATATTATTCTATATGCATATAGTCATATAGGTCATATATAGTATTATATATGATAACTTATAATATATTAAGTATAGTATAGATACGTAGGTACTAGTATATGTAATAATATTAGTATCACTATGATATAAGCCTAGCATATCATAGTATCCAAGTATAAATAGATAGCTCGTAGTATATATTAGTACTATATATTATATAAGTATAGTTCTGATTATAGTAGTGCTTACTGTTACTTTAGCTTACATTCAGGACCCATATCTGAGCGGTCTATGAACAAATGCTAGTAAGTATAAGACGGAGGTACAAAAGCGCTATGGGATAGACTGATAATGCAATGAGTGAATATATATACGATAGTACATATCATAGATATAGTATGGATATACTTAATATTATGTAGATAGTAGTAACTATGCACTACATATATCTATGTGATATATACTTGATGCTGTGTTATACAGTTGCTATAATGACTATGATATGCTAAGCGTCTGTATAAACTAGAAGTATATAATTACAGTAGTTATCTAAGTTAATATATAGATAAGCATAGTATAGGTCTATGGGCTTATACGTATATGTATATAGTATTAGTTATTAATAAGTAACAGTACTATCTATATATATTATATATAGTGAATATATATATATACATATAGAATATAATATGTTGTGTTATATAGTATAATATATATAATATATAGTCCTATACGTATAGTATTAGTAGATACGTGAGTAGTAGTATATTATATATAGTATATATATATATTTACTATATTTATATATATTGAATATCATCCTGTATAGTATATATATATACATATATTATAGTGCTATAAATATATGATGAGGGCCTATATATAGTATCGTACTGCCATAATAGTGAGCTATAGCGATAGTGCAATATCGTATATTAGCAGTGTTTTATGATATATAGCGGTCGTTATAAGGAATTTATATTTATGGGACGATTATATGCTATCATTATAATCTGTACCTTAGTAGTCAATAGCTATATATATATATATAGTATATAATGATTATCTGATTGGACAACGATGTAGTATGGCCTAGTAGTATAATTTGTATATAGTATAGTATATATGAATATACTACTAATATAGTTAACTATACCTGATATATATGAAGTCATACGTATCATATAGTTATATATATAGTATAATATATAATATAGTATAGTATATATAGTATAGTATAGTATATAGTATATATTATATATTATATGAGTTATATCTTCTGTATGATATATATATATATAGGCTATAGGGTAATATAATATAATATAGTAGTATAAATATATATATATATAATATATATTCGTATTATCAGTATATATATAATATATATGTTATATACCTCATTTTCACACATATATATATATGATATATATATGCTATATATATATACTATAAATATATATAGTAGTAGTATATTATATAATATATGATATATATAATTATTAATATATACCTATCTATATATATATCATATATAATGAATATATTAATATATCTAGTTATAAAATAGGTACGTTATATCGTACTACTAAATATATATATAATATATATGTATATATATACTATATTATATGATATATAGTTATATCTTTTCTTCGTATGATATATTACTAATATATATACTATATATATATGATGTATATTATCGATAGATATAATATAGTATATATAATAATATAATATTATTATACTTATAACATATACTATATATTAGTATATATATATAAATACATATATGATCTATTATATGATATATATATATGATAGTTATTAAGATATATAGATATATGATATATAATATATATATACTAGTATATAATATATATATCATACATATATATCTATGTATACTATATATATATAGGTATAAGTATATATATAGTGTATCATATATAATATACTATATATAATATATATAGTATATACTATTATATATATATCATAATAGAGTAGTAGTATATGTATATATATATAGTACTCATAGTATAATTGTATAATCTACTATATATATATTTATATATACTATATATTTATATATATATATATATATATATTATATATAGGTAATTATATAGTATATATATAATTGAGTATATAGAGTGAGAGAGAGGAGTATAGTAAGTATATATAACTGTCGAAATAATATAGTATAATATTTACTATATAATACTATATTAGTATATATATATATATAAATTAAATATATATATTATATATAGTAGATATAATAATATATATAATATATATAACTATATATATAGTTATACCTATTTATTATATATAATACAATATATATATATCTTACTGAGTATACTATAGTGATATAATAGTAATGTTATATATATATATATATATATAGTAGTATAGCTGTATATATATATATAGTACTAGATTATGTTTTAAAGTATATTATAATAGATATATATTATATATATATATATACTTATATATATATAATACCTATTTAATATATATCGTAGTATATATGTATAGGTAATAAGGTAGAAGAGCTACTATAGTAGCTATATATATAAGTATCATATATATATATATACATATATAATAATATATATACTATAGTATATATCATATATATATTATAATATATCGTGTATATTGATTAGTGATATGTGTGTTATATATTGACTAGTATGATATTATATATATATACTAGTTAGTACTACAGTATAGCGGTATACTGAGACGCTATTCTAGTATATGTGTAGTTAATATAGTAGTTCTATGGATCTATTATATATATTTGATATATGAGTATCTGACGTCGGGCATTATAGGTGATTATATACCTATATAAGTATATTATAGTAGTATATCTCAAGTATAGTGCATAGGTATATAGTATATATTTACTCTCAGGAGTATGAGATATTAGCATATAATTATACTATATATTAATGCATTATGGTATATAATGGTATATGAATAATATATATCAGTAATAAGCTAATATAGGATATTAGTAGTAGTATATATAGGTATATATATATGTTATAGGTAATATAGGTTATATAGTATATGTTGGAGGAGTCTCACTACTATATATATAATAACACAAATAGATATAATATATACGTTTATATTATATATATATATATATATATATTACTATATATATAATATATATGTAATATAATATTATTATCGTAAGGTAAAAATAAATAATTTGGTACAAGAGTATCCTCTCGCATTGACGAAAAGATTACTTAAAAATCCTGAAAAGCGTTTGGAAAATTATGTATCTACAGCAAAGGATTGTGAACATAATGGTTTTTTTTCTTCGAAGAAGATATATAGAAAATAACACAGGTTCAAAGATTATTATTTGTCATTTTTGTTATTTATTTTAATAATGTCTTCCTTATTCTCGGTAGATCGCTGAAGAGGTCGTTAAGTATTGCGCTTTTTTGCAGTGAAAAATGCTCGAAATTTATCCAGTTTTAACATATAAAAGTTGTTCCAAAGAGAGAAAACGGAATCTGGGAATAGAAAATTCAAAAAAAATTGGATATGTTTGTCTTCTCTTAATTGTTCGTTGTTCCATTATCGTCAACTCATTCATCAGCACTGAGTCTGTGACAAAGAGCAAACTCCCTAATCTCGATCTTTTTCTACAACTACCATTAATTAAAGTTGTCATGTTATCATATCCTTTTATTCGAGTTATGTTAGCATTTTCTTTAACTTTTTGATGTTACACACACACACATTCTCTCTCACACACACACACACACTCTCTCTCACACACACACACACTCTCACATACAGCACACTCATTGTGATATTTATATATATATTATATTATATAGGTATAGTATATATTTATATATATTATTACATATATATAGTATATAATTATAGTAGATATATTTATATAAATATATATATAATATATTATAATATATTATCTATATATAGGTCAGATATATATTATAGTATATATATATATAATATATAGTATAGTATACATACTGTATCGTAGTATATATTATTTAGGAGGAGAGATAGTATATATTATACTATATATATGATATAATATAGATATAAGGAAAAAAACTTTGGGCAAAAGAAAGAATCCATTGCAATAGTCTATTGACAATATATCTGCTCCCTCCTAAATTACCCATCACCCTGATGGGCTTCACTAATATCACAGTATGGCTATAATAAATTAGAAGAAACTCAAAACAAAGCACTAAGGCACTAATATTACAACCATCCTTCACCTTCGAACGGAATCAAAATATTTCCCTCAAATACAACCTGGACATGATTGGCTGTCAACTATACTGCAAATCCCTTTTCACAGACCACACACTACATCACACATTTTAACAGCTCCTACCTCAAAGAAGGATGAATATTGCTTTTACAGCATACTACTCAAATATTTACAATACTTCTCTCCCTCAACCTCTAGGCACTCCTATCATTAAACGCATCCATAAGAAATTAACCAAAAGAGCAATCTCTTTATAACCAAACAACACCATATTTCAAATACGTTCACCGGATATATATCCTTCAGACAAAACCTTGGACAGAAAGACCTGCCCACTGTTTTCCCTAATCGCTCTTGGTACCACCCTTCCATTCAAGAATATAAATTTTGAATAGATAAAGCAACCTCCCCTTACTGAGAAGGAAGTCTCTCCTTCTCATTCTCTCCACCCATGGTGAATAATCATCAGTTGGCAGACCCTATACACGTTGAAGACAACAAGGATACAGGATACGAGCAGTGCTCATGAAATATCCTTCATATGGTGCTTTGCCTTGCAGGAAATGCTGCAGCCAATTGCCGTGCGCTGGTACTAGGGTCGTCGGCAACGTATTTCGAGGACGGTTGTGCGATCTGGTCTAGTCCTACCTACCACGGTTGGCGACTCGCGGAACCATTCATTCTATCTCCGTGACTTGTTCGGGAGCGATACTGAATGGATAAATGTTTGATGAGTTGCCGGCTGATACTTCATCTGGTTTCAGTGAAGCGTTCGGTCGTTGATACAGCTGCGCAGCCCTACCATTAGCGTGACTGTTCATGGAGATTATGTCTGCATGTTCAAGATAGAAGTATCATGCCATGGTTTAAACTCACTATGGACTGAACTGACTGTAGACACTAGACATCATGACAGCGAAGAACATATGAACTACGACAAGAGAGTTAGCGTAGACCCCTTCGTAAAACTTAAAGTCACCTTGTAGTGAGCGGTTGTTCAATTTATTTTGATTGACTTGACCTAAAAAATGTGACCAACACTATACCATCATGCAGTTAGTAATGACTGCAACAAGAGTATGGGGAATCTCAATAATAGCGTAAATAATTATACCAAAAAAATGCATCATCGTAACCGTCAATAATGATACGGAAAACATCTAAGGACGATATAACCGAAAAAATGAGTACCATAAACAATGCCTTGAAACATTCTTGCTATTGACTACGCAAAGTTCGCCACTAGCAGTTCCAAATGTGAGCCGATCAACAAGCTACGCGGATTATCTGAGAACGGTTAGTGTAGAGCTGAAGTACAGGTCATGTCATGATACCACCGTGAGCGTCGCTCCAAGGTGCAAAGACCATGGCATAGCATAGCTCCCACAGGCCACGCATTTCCGGACACATATGTTCATAGGATAAGCTATAATTGTGTGGGTCGGGATACCCACACTTTCACTTGTACAAGCTATTATTGGTAACATGCCTGTCATATGAGCAATCCCGAAGGAATGAATGATGTTGTTTATTATCTTTGGTAAATTTCAAATAATCATGCCAAGTATAGTATATAGTACTAGTATAGTATATAGTATACTATATACTATATGATGAACAAATCTTCAGTATATATATGATAGGTATATATATATATCGATATACTGTATTGATTATTATGTTATTATATTATTAGTATCTATAGTTATATATATATATATAATTATTTATGTATATATATGATATGTACTATATATACTGTATATATTATACTATATATATGATAAAGTATTAAATAATAATATTTATATATAGATCATATATATTATAAATATGAGTATATATATATAGATATATATATAGTATATATATAATATATAGTAATAGTATACTATATATATATATGATAGTATATATATGATATATAATGATATTAGGTATAAATATATATAGTATAATATGTATATAATATGATATATACTATATATATTTATTACGCTTATGGTACGTGTATTCGGATATATAGTATATAATATTATTATACTACTACTATTAACTTAGTATATATATAGTATTAGTAATTAATATAGTATACTATAATATATAGTATTATGATTAGTAGGGTAAGGCGTATATTACTATCAGTGATGCAGCAAGATCGTTCAGCTTTGTTCGCATCCGCAGATGGCGGTATCGGCGGATTGTTGGAATAGTAAGTACGTTACTACTGTATATATATATACTATATTATATATATGATATATATATATAGACTCTATATTATATATATATATATATAGCCTTATATAGTATATATAAGTATAATATATATAGAGCGTATATATATATATTATATTTATATGATAATTATTATATATCATTATTATATTATTATATCATAATTTTATCCGTATATACTATATAATAATAAATTTATAGATAGTAGTAGTACATATATATATATATATAACTGACTTATAAGTTATATATCATATTATATAATATATACTATAAGTAGTAGGGGATATATATACATTATATAGTTAATAGTGATATAGATATATATAGTATATAGTTCAATTAGATATGAGTAATATAGGGTATATATAGACTATATATAGCTTATATATATATTAGTATATACTATTATATATACCTATATATACTACGATATATAGTAACTATTAGTATGATATAATTATATATTAGAGTTGTGTGGTACTATAATTATGAATATATATAACAATTATACGTATTATATTTGTAAGTTATATATAAGTATATAATTATGGATTCTTATAATGATGTAAGTTATTATATAAAGTATATACTCCGGAATCGCATGCATGAATATACGTATATCATATACTAGTTATATAAGGATTCTAACAACTAGCCGGGTTCATATATGATATTACTATATATAATAATATAAATAATAGTATATATAGTAAGTGTTATACTATATGTATCACATAATATAGTATATTATAATATAGTATATATAGTATAATGACATCAATATAGTAATATAAGATGGCAGTAGTAGTAGTATATACTTTTGGCCATATGGGGCAGATACTCTATATATGGGGGAGGATATAATATAGGTATAATATTAGCCATATATATAATTAACCAATATTTGAGTTAGTATATATAGTTAGTATATATATATACTATAATTATATATATATATAATATTAGGTATATATATATTGTAGTATAATATATTTAATATATATATATATTAAATATATAATCATATATATAGTATATATAATATATAGTATACATATATTATATATTAGTAATATAATATACTATATAATATACTATATATAGTATATATATCATATATATATATATAGTATAGTATATATATAATCATAAGTATATATATATATAATATATGTATACTATATATATATAACTATAATCAATAACAACTCCCAATAAGGGCTTTTTCGCCTCCGGTCAGTTGGTCCAGCATCTTTCCCTTCTGGCCCGAAACTACTTAACCCTAGAGAACTCTAGAAGACCATTTCTCGGCGCAATGGTTTTATAGCCGGGAAGCCAGGCTCCTTGCGAGTTAACACTCTCATGATGAGGGTTTCGCCCCCTTTTAGTAGAACTAGCATCTTACTTCCATATAGGCGCGTCAAAACTCGTTCTCGTTCCATGGTCCGGAGTGAGACAGTTCCCGCAGAATAATATTGCGCTCAAGGAGCATTCAGATTTACCATAAACGCTGATCCAGGGGAGTAATGACAACGAAAATGAAAGGACCGGGTTGCTAGCCCTGTCGCCTATGAGCCTGTGCGAAGTAACAATCTTCAATAATAAGGAGTTATAAACTAATATATATTGTATATATATATATAGTATTATATATATATATATACCTAGTAATATATAATGAGTTTTCCATTGCATATAGTCCTATATAAATTCATGTGGTATATTAGTAATATAGATTATATACTATACAGGTACTTAATATGAATATAATAATATATAGTATTATATATATATATTATAATATTATATATACTATTATTATTACTATATATAATATATAGTAGTAGGTAGGTGACTATGTATATATACTAGTACTATATGCTATCATATATATAAGTAGACGTATAGGGTAGTATATATTATTACGTATGATATATTTAAGCATACTACCTCTATTCCACAATAAAAATATATTATCTATATTGAATAAGTAACTATATGTATATCTATATGGAAGCGCTGAGTTAGGGCTTTAGATATAATAGCTAGTTAATTTAGTGCTATATCATTATATATGGATATTATATTATAACGTAAGTTATAGTAGGATCTATATATACTAGAGTAGGCTTATTTAGAAGGTTTTAGGCCACAGATGCGTATGTAATCTATTTGATTGTTGTTACCCAGGGTGCATGTGTAGGTGGACCAAAACTCAAATTGCACCCCACCAACCTCTTTCCGCCAACCTCCGCCGCTTCTAAAATGAAAGAAGCTTTTACATATGAGCACTTATATATTTTGGCACTAAGTGGGAGGCTGAAATTTCGACGAATATAGGCAAGGTTGATGTGCTTGACGGATAGATATTTTTTCTGCACCTTTTCGGCTGAAGGTCTGTAAGTGTGTTCTCTTTTCATCTCTATAGTTAGCAGCAGGTTGCAAAGTACAGCATCAGAAAGCTTTATGCGCGAAGGCCACAAGTGCTGCGAAGAACAGGCCAAGTATTCTGTGCTTGCAAGTGTTTCACTCAAGCGTCATGGGTAACGGCATTTGTTGGCGTTAAACTTTCCACCAACTAATAGGGGATTGATCATGTCTGATGATCTAGTCGATCTTTTTTCGTATGGTGATAGGTTTTTATCATTTTGTGCACAAAGGCACTCCTCTTGTGAAATGTGTGGGTGTTTTCTTCATTCATTTTGGACTATGAGCTTTCTTCCTAAGTAAGGATGATGTATTGGTGTGATGTGTATTGTTAGAACGGGTTGGTTCTGTTAGATTTCTATTTTTTTCTGCGCTTTTAATGGGTGGCGAATTAAATTAGACTAGATTCGACTGAAGTATTTCCAGACATGCAGCCAAGCAGGAGGGAAATGGATGATTTAAAGTTAGTCTGCGTTATATTATGTGTTTACCTGGCGTCGAAAAAATTTGCTGCTTTATTAGGACGGGATATAAGATAGAGTTTGTTGCAATAGCTATGGGAGTCCAATTAATTTACTAAAACAAGAACAAAAGGGCTTTTGTCTAGCTGCTAGTTTTGAACATCTTTCCTTCTATTTCTCCTAAATCTAATATCTTTGGAAACTTCATATTCAAAAAATGCTTCCCGTTGGCGTTGAGGGATTTGCATGGTATTACCATCGGAGACAAGAACGCTGTAGAGGCCTGCTGATTTTGTTTGTAATCTGTCTTCAAAGGGGCTGTCAAAAGTACCGTTAATGCACGTGTGATAGATGATGTCCATTGTCTTTCACATTAGTAAGGAATGTTTAACTTTATCAGAATTCTCGAACAGAATAAATGATCCGGCGCAACATCCGCAGGGCCAAAAGCAGATGCGGATGCGGAATGCGGATGCCGCGATGCGGATCTTTTATAATGTGCGGATGCTCCGCGGATGCGAATGTTACTTGCACATCAACTAATATAATATTATAGTATATGGTATATCTATATATATTATATATGGTTATATATTATATATATAGTAGTGACGTAGTATATATTATATACATATGATATATACTAGCTTATAGTAAATAAGATTTTAAAGCAATTAGTTAAGGTTCTATTATATTATCGAGTTATTGACGTCATAGCTAAGTACGAATGTGCGTGACTATGAGTATCTGTGTTGTGTGTGGTGAGTATCATGTGACTGGATTCATCAGGGTGCGGGTCTCCTAGAGGGTGCTTTAGAATAGCAAAAGAGGTCGTTAAAATTCGTTTTAAATGCGCATTTCATCTTTTAAAATCTGCAAATAACGTTTAATTTTGATGCAAAAAGATGAAACATGCCAAAATATTTACTCACTAATATTAGTGATCAGATTCTAGTTCGGAGCATAATTTACGTAAAGAAGTCGATTAATGCTTGTAATCGCACTGGAAAAATGTGAGATGGCTGCTGATAAAGAAATATTGAAATTTTCCTTGGCTATTTAAATATATTTCAAAAATCGTGTTATTCTATTCGTAGTGATAGAAATCTGTAGGGTGTGGTTTTGGTTACAGGTTTATAGTATATTTATATAAGTATATATACTATATTAGTGATATATGTATATATACTCTATATCGAGATATATATATAAGTTATATCTGATAGCTAGTAGTATGTATAATAATATATAGTGATTATACTATGTATTATCAGTATAATATAAGTTATATATATAGACATATTTACATGTCCTGTTGGGTTTTTAATTATTATAATTAATGTTTAAAATTTTGCCTCCCAAGTTGGATTGGTGTTTCGGTTACTGGATGAATGGTGTCGTATATAATACTAAAATGCAATGATATTAACACCTAAATTATAACGACTTTCTGATCGACTTAATATTAGTTTACTTACAGAAGAAAAAAAGACGGGCTCTAAATTATGAACTTCACGTTTCATTTATTATTATTTTAAATTTAGTTATATTATTCTTACTTATTTAATCTGTGAATAATTGTATTATTTTTATTTTTATTTTAGTCTGTTGTTGAAATATTAAAGTCAAATTCGTTGAAATGTCCAACGCTGACTTTGAATAAGTCGGTATGTTAAAAGGCGACCATTTTGTTTGTATTCAAGATTGTCCTGAAAGTTAACGAAATTATTGAGGAGGCTTTGGAGTTTAGGAAAAAATTGAAAGTTATATTTTATGACAAATGTGGATTATTGTTCTAAATAATATATAATAATAATAATAATATAATAATAAGTAAATATAATATATATAATATATGAATGATAATATATAATATAAAGTAATACATTATCCCCGAAGGGGGGTATTGATTCTTGCTATGGTGTTATGACCTTGGTTTTCAACTTAAGACATAGCATAGTGATAAGAACCAATACTTGGGGGATTTTGTGCTCTTCCAGGCCAGGAAGTAGTTGATGACGCTTGTACCATACGTAAACCTTTTGATGTTTCATCTGCTTGGCCCATTTCTCAAAATTAATTATCTGTATCTTCCGGGAGGGAGGTCGGAGTGGGAGTACGGGCGTCGGGTAGAGGCGTTTTCATAGAGTAAGGAGTCGGAGTCGGAGTCGGAGTCGATTTCCCAACGGAGTGGGAGTCGGAGTGGGAGTCGAAGGTAAAAAAACGACTCTTTCGACTCCATAGAATTTTGATTATATAACTTTTTCAATACAATAGTGTGGGAGACTAAAGTTGATTTTTATTATAAAAGACGTAATTTTTTTATTTTGACATTGTTTGTAGCCAATTTAAGTTGTTTATTTTACATGGTTTAATACAGGTTATAAAACTGGTTATAAATAAAAAGATTACTGTGCCATTACTCAATAACGAGCGATGCTATTAATAATCGTACAGAATTTAAAGTCAAGTAGAGTACATAATGATTTAAAATAAAAGAGGTCCACCAATTATACAGATAGTGAATAGAGCTATAAAGAAGTCGGGATAGATTACGTTAAACTTGTTAAAACTACACTTTTTGGTTTAAAATCTAAACTCATATCTCACTACAATGATAAGGGAAAAGGAATAACATTGTTGGAACCTGGTACATTTTAAGTGCGGATAAATGTACAAATAAAATAAAATAATAAAAAAAGTCAAAAAAACTCATATTCAACACAATAGTACAGGAAAGGATCTCATTTTGGTAATCCTTGTAAATTTTAGTTAGGAAAAAAATAATAGATAATAATAAATAAAATACATATTGCTATTTTTTTTTAGGAGCAGGGACATAGTATATAATATATAGTATTATTTGTAAAGGTATTACACGAGCAATGTAGGGGGGCTCGAGCGCCGAGGGGAACACAGGGGGGGACTTTTTCCATACCCGGTAGGGGAGGGGCGGAGGAACCCCGCGATACCCAAATACCAAAGGGGGTTCAGGAGGACATCCGGAGGGGGGGAATAGTCCTACCCTGTAGTTTTCCGGGAAGCCGAGAGACTCTGACTCTTTCCATCTTTGGGTATACCCTTGGGGTATTCTTAGTTAAAATAAAAATGCAAAATGATAGTAATAGATTGTCTATTTATTTTAACGAGTAACCATAAAAGGTCTCTTAATTAGGCTCTCCTAACATAATTAACTATAGTATTAATTGACAATAATTTTTTTTCTTTTTAGATTTTTGTTTTACGTTGTTCCAATTAAAGTTTTACATGATTCCATGAAATGTGATTCTTTTGCGTGTGAGCTATGTGTTTTGTGAGATAATACAATAATTTTTTTTTTTTTTTTTTTTTTTTTTTTGACATTTCCGCAACTATTAAAATTGGAACCAGATCGCAGCATGTATTCTTTTCGGTAGCTGTGTAATGTTTTGAGATATGGATTGAGATATGTGTGGTTTTAAACTTGATTTACCTATATATATATATAATTATATATAGTATATATATTATATATAATATATTTATAATATATATTATATCTATATATATATATATAATATTATATATATATATAATAATATATATATATATATATTGTCAGCCTCCCGAAAGATTTTTTCATCATTTTTAATAGCAGTCAGATATATATAATATAATTATAATATAATAATATATAGATATATAATATAATAATAGATAATATTATTATTATTATTATTATTATTATTATATTACATTATCATTATCATTATCATTATTATTGATTATTATTATTATTATATGAATATTTATTATTATTATTATGTATTATTATTATTATTAATAACAATATAATAATATAACGTTAATAATATAATAATCGAAATATTTTTATTATTATTATTATTATTGAATTATTATTATTATTATTTTATTATTAATTATTATTCTTAATTTTTATTATTATTAATATGTCATAAGTTTACTTTGTAATATTGTAGATTTTTTTTTGTTACAAAAAATAGATTTAGCAACATTGGCCTACTCGTAATATAAAGTGTATTTTGTTAAAAAAGTGTAAATTTATTATTATTCGAATTTATTAAAATTTATTGTCATAATTCTTTTTTTTTTCATGCTTATTTAGTATAACGATGAAAATAAAAGTTCATAATTTTGGAAAAAATTCGTTCCATTTTTCATTGGGGATGAGTGGGAGGTCGGAGTCGAGAGTCCGGGAGTCAGGAGTCGTGGTGTTTCTAAATCGACTCCTGGAGTCGGGAGTCGGTTGTTGTAAAATGATCTGGGAGTCGGAGTCGGGAGTCGAGCTATTTTTTCTCGACTCCCCATCCCTGGTATCTTCCAATCCTCTTCCTTCCAGTATCTCTTATAGTGGTAGGGGGGGGGGGTCTGCTACTATTTAATTTGTATCCTAGAAATACTCATGCATGCTTCAGATTCCTGGAGCATGTTTGAACACTCTATCCACAAATAATAATAATAATAATAATAATAATAATAATAATAATAATAACAATAATAAATAATATAATAATAATAAGTGAATAATATAATAATATAATAAAATATGAAAAGTAATAATATGAATACATAATAATTATAAAATAATAATAATATAATAATAATAATAATAATAATAATAATAATAATAATAATAATAATAATGAGAAAAGCTGGGAGCTACACAAAATAAATGATAATAGATTTAATTTCATGTACATTTTTTGTTTATTAGCTATAAGTAAACCAACAATGTCATTTTTTTAAGTCTTTCAATAGTAGCAGAGAGCAACAATGAATTCAGAAAGGAATACGGAAAGGAAGGAAAAGAATCAGAAAATTTTAATGAATATTCAAACAATATGATCAGAAATTGTGGATGTTTTAAAAGGATGAAAGTATAAATGCATTTGGAGATTAAATTAAGACTAGAAGGAAAGCATTTGAAGCAATAAAGGGTTTGAATTGTGAGAAAATGTGATTTTGAGGAGAAAAATAATATTGAAAAAGAAATAAACTTCTCTAAAAATTTTTCCCTCATCCCTGATTTCAAAAGGGTTTTACTCGAAACAGAAGGGAATTATAGGATTTCAAAAAACCATTGAGTAACTTCCGAAATTGCGACCCTTGTAACTTGGAAACTAAAGTCACAAAATTTTTTTATCACACTAGTGATACAATAATAATTTATGAAAAAATATTAAATTTTTGTACAGAGAAATTGTTTAAATTTTAATGCACAAATAAACTTTTAATATCTCTATTTTACTAGACTTTCTTCTATTGGAAGAATTGTTATAGTCGATCGGTCCTTCAAATATACTTCTCTCAAATATGGCTTCATCCTTTTTATTTAATCTCTTTGACATATATTATGCTGTGTATAAGATTTCTTTTCTGGTGGAATAGATAATTTGGTAATAAGTTTATACGTAATAGATAATAAATAATAATAATAATGTATATAATAATAATAATATAATATAGATAATAATAGATAATAATAATACATTAATAATATTTCCTTACTGAATTATTAACATGAATTTTGGTGCAAAGCTTTGACATTGTTTCTGAAGATCTTCTGAATTTCTAAAGGGTTCATAGATTCCTTTAATGTTATTCAGTCTTAATAGGCATATCCAAAAATAATTGAAAATTACATTTGATTAAAACTATCTCAATGCGGACAAAACTTCCTGCTGATAACATTAAAATGTTTATAGATATTCGATAATTTTTATGACAGGTTAATTTTCTTAATGATAAAGATAATATAGCTATTATATTACTATTATACTTATATATATATATATATACTATATTTATTATATTTATAATTACATTATTTATAGTATATTATATTATTATATATGATATATTAGTATATATATATATAATATATATATTATTATATATATATTATATATTATAGTATAATTAATGATTTATATATATATATATATCAAAGATATTTGTGCATACGTCAACATTGTTGTATATTTTGTAATGGTCTAAGTGAGCTTGAACCTTACGTTGGAGGATGGAACTCCAGAGTGTTACCTGCTTGACAAGCGGATTAGCTAAAGGAAACCATCTAACCTCTGAAGCTTAGATTCCAAGAAGAGTGAAGGCGTGTCTTGGACACACTACTCTGACAGGCTCCGTAACACTTCGGGTCCGGGGACTGGGGGGTAATTTTTAATCAACTTATTAGGTATTCAAAGATATTTGTGCAATAACGCAACAAAATCATTTGTATATTTTGTAATGGTCCTAAGTGGTTTGAACCTTACCACTTGAGAATGGTACTCCAAGAGTGTACTCTTGACAACGTTTTAGCCTAAAGAGGAACCCATCATTTGTTATCCTCTGATAAGACATGCCTCACTCTCTTGGGAGCTAAGCTTTCTGGTAAAATGATGGTTTTAGGGAGTTTAAGATGGCGTTTAGGAGTGGGTCAATGGATGTTGTTGGATCAAATTCTTTACATTTGAATAAATGAGTTGAAGTAGAAGAGAATAAAGTTGTATTTGGTTTTTATGATTTGCAGCAGGTGTTAGTGATGATATGTCGAATGAGGATAGTGCGGGCGTGTGTAGAATGAAATGGTGTCAAAGGTGATTTGTTTAATATTAATAGCGAAAGTGCACAGGGTATGTGTTATGTTCCTTTGGTTATTCTAATTTGTATATGGATGGGGTTATTGAAAGAATTTAGAGGTGGGGTGGCAGATATGATGTTAGAATGATGGGAATGGAGATGGTGGGGGGTGACCTACTAATGTATAGTGGGATGGAATTTGGGTTTTTGTGGCGAATCTGACGAGATTTGAGAGATTGATGAGAAGATTTGGCAGGGTGGTAAAGAAGGGATTTGAAGTAAACATAGATAAGAAGTAAGGTTATGGTTGTGAGTGAGGACAGTCTCAGTGTGAAGTTATTTAGATGGAGCAGCTGAACAAGTGTCTGAGTTTAATATTTAGGGTATTGTTGGATGAGAAGGGAAGGATGATGCAGAGTGTAGTATGAAAGTTGTGAATGGAAGAAGGTGGCTGGTGCAGTTAAATCATTGGTGAATGTAAAGGATTTAAGTTTGGAGTGCAACTAGGGTCTTACATAAGGGTAGGTTGTTACCTGTGTTTATGTATAGGGTGAGACTATGGTCTGGATTAAGAAGTATAGATATAAAAGTCAATTGTTCAGATATGGGACAATCTTGGGACGGCTAGGTGTAGAGAAGAATTGATAAATGAGGAATGAGAGCGTATTAGAGAGTTGTGGTGTGAAAAAAGGGGTAATTGAGAGAATAAATTAGTTGTTTGAGATGGTTTGGTCATGTGGAAAGGATGAATGATATGCGGTTGGGTTAGAGATGTATATGTGGTGAGTGGTTGGAAGGACCAGCTGGGGAGCTGAAGAAAAGAGTGGGATTGAGCAGTTAAGGAATGTTGCGGGAGAGATGGTGAGTTTGGCAAGGGCATAGAAAGAAAGGTGCATGATAGGAGAGAATGGGGGGTTTTGTGAGGGGGTTAAGTTGGGCCACCTGGGTAGGGATGAACCTACACTTGACAGATTTCATAGTGGAGGATTCGTCAGAGTCCAGTGAAGTCTAGGGGGGATTTTTGGACTGAAGAGTTTCCTGACTATTTAAGGGTACAGAGGGGGCCGTAGGTGGGCTTTTTTTTCTAATTATTGTCAGATTCTTCTACTTGCTTCATTTCCTTTTCTGATGCTTGTCAACAGCTTTACCTCCAGTTTGGGGAATAAAAAGTGATGAAGAGAGAGACTAAAGGTTCAGTTTCGTGAATCTTAGGGGATGACTAGGTTGTGAGAAGAATCTGATAAAATGAGGAATGAACAAATTGGGGAGTTCTGTGGTAATATATAAAGTGAAAATAGAGAATAATTAATAAATTATTGAAATGGTTTTGGTCATGTGGAAAGGATGAATTGTAGTCGGTTTGGTTAAGCGGGATGTATAGTGGCGTGTGTTGGGAACGACCTGTGGGAGACAGAAGAAAAAGAGGATTAGAGCTCGTAAATGAATGTCTGAGAGGAGAATGAGTTTGGCAGGGGAGAATATAAGGTGCATAATAGGAGTGGGTAGCGGGTATTTGTGAGGGGTATGGTTGTGGTCACCTGGGCGAAGGATGAACCTTACACTGATGTTTAGCATAGTGAGGGGTCCATTTGTGGTCCTGTGAGAGCTCTCTAGGGTGGATTTCTTCTGTTGCGACGAGTTCTCATATTTATGGGGGCTGGCTTTGAGTCTTTGGGGCTGTTTGAGCTTATGGGGGCTGTCTTGACTTTATGGGGGTGGCCTTTGAGTATCAGTAAATTATGGCTGAGAAGGCAGATAGCTGTTTAAAAATCTATCTTCGAAGGTCCTTTATTTTTTGGAATGTGGATGCTTAGTGGATAAAGTCCGGGTTCCCTGTTACTCAGTATGCGGAGGCCAGTGTTTCGAATCCGCTGAATGAGTAAAGGAAAATTCTTTGCTGGCTGGCTTTCTTTTCGATTTTGTCATATTCTTCTATAATTCTACTGCTTTTCTTTTCCGATGAGTGCAACTGCCCTTACCACCCAGTTTGGGAAAAGGAGAAGTGAAAAAGAATATATATATATATTAATTATATTAATATATATCTATTATATAATATATATATATATATATTATATAATATTATTATATATAATATATATTATTATAATTATAATATATGATACCGTATTAATATATATATATATTATTATATTACATATATTATGATATATATATATATTTATGAATATATATATATAATAATATAATTATATATATATATATATTTATATAGTGGTTGCATGTTAATCTATGATGTGTAAGTTACGTTTGTCTGTTACACAGTATCACAATTTTTTCACTTATTTGTTTATTTCCAACGTCTGCATATTTATCACTATACCGAACGATACTTTTACGTCTATAAATATGGGCCTAATGATTATATACTATAATTATATATATATATATTATTATATATTTATATATACTAATAATAATATATATTCTATATAATTTAATATATATATATTATTATATATATATATATAATATATATATACAGTATATATAGTATATATATTATTTTATCAGTTATTATTATATATTAATATTATATATATATATTATATATTATTTATATATATATATAATATTTATATATATATATATATATATAATATTATATTATATATTATATAATTATTAATATTATATATATTATATATTATATATATATATAATATATTAATATATTATATTATTATATTATATATATTATATTAATATTATATATATAGGTATTAGCCATTTTTTTGGTATTGTGCTTACATAACGTAAAGAATGCTAGGGTTTCGTTTCGTTTTTGTCAATTAACCGAAAATCGCACCGATATCCAAAATTATTCGTCCGATACGTACCGATAATCCGATACAAGTATCAAATTTTTTTCACGTCTGTACAAGATGCGATACTGGTACCGAATTTTTTGCCGATACAACGAACGATACCATATCTTTTACTCCCTATAGAATAATGGCTAATTATTATATTATATATTATATATATATATATTTATATTATTATTATATTTATATGTATAATATATACTATATAATTAATATATATATATATATATACAGTATATTATAATATTATATATAAGTAATTATATAATATAATATATATATATTATATATTATATATAAATATATATATATATATAGTATATTATATATTATATAATATATATAATATAATATATAAAATAAATATATATAATATATTATATATTATATAATATTTATATATATATATTTTATATATTTATATATATATATATCTAATATTATGATATTTATATATATATATAATATTACGGTTTTTTAGCTTTTTATGTATTTGTGGTTACGAACGTAAGAAACGCTATGGTTTTCGTTCGTTTTAGTCCATTACGAAATCCTCAAGAATGCCTCCAAAACATAGAGGAATTTTATTTGTAATAGTTGCTATATTCTCGTGGCTTGCCGAATTTAATCCGTTTTTACGAAAAGTACAAACAAGATGGCGGTTGGTCTGAATTGGGTGAATGTTTCATTCTAAAAATATCGTTTTAAGGATCTAATTCTCAAATGGATAAACTCATAAATTGTTGATCCATTATTTTGTAATATATCATTATTGTTTATTTTTATTTCTGTTTATTCCAAACACGTTGCCCTCACAAGTGATTCCAATTGTTAAAAACCAGTAACAGCAACTCGCGGTCGTTTAAAACATAGGGTTTCAACTGAAATTTTAATTTTGAATTCTGACTTACTGCAATTCGGCAATTTTCCCTTGAAGGCGGTTGTTCTTTTTGGCGTTAAATAGTCTATTAATAATTATTTGTTGCCTTTTTATTTATTATTGAAATTTAACCTTAAAAATAGTTTCATCATTATGGATGAATTTAAAAAATAAAAATTTTCCGTATCGATCTGTACTCCAATTTTTAAACGACTTTTTTTTTATTTTCCAGAAAGTAACAGTTTTATTTAAAAAGAAAATAAATTTAAATACATTATAGGTAAATTTAACTTTGCCCCTGTTTTGATACAAAAAGTTCTAAATGGGAGATTTAGGGTTAACTTTTTCTTCTCAAGCCTAGTATTTGATTTTATGCGACTTATGAGAATGGAATTTTGAGATCCAGGTTTCTCTGCCTCAAGTTTATAGTCTGTTGATATGATTTTCTTTTTCTTTTTTTCTGCATATCTCCTATGGGCAGCTTTTACATTTGCCAACATTTTTTGAGTGATAGGATTTATAGAATATTCATAAGTTAATAGCATTGTGCTGTTCTTGGAACCTCAGCTATGTTTTTCAGATTATCTACTAAGATTGTTTTATTACAGAAACCCCCCTTCCATGTCGCTTTCCATGGGTAAAATATCAGTCTAATTTAAAAATTTGCCACTTCGCATAACATTGATTCCCAGGTAATATAGAAGAATAACTTCATCAGTCTTTAGAAGGCATGTCCATCAAAAATATTTGCATTTAAGATTGTAAGGGTAGATATGAGCTTCACTGCAAGTAGAGTGTATTGTGGCTTTTGCTTTATAGCACAGGAATTGTGATTCAGCTTATTGTGTAGCAATGCCTTTAGAATAACAGCAAATCTTTTGTTTGCCTTGTCTGGCTGATAGAAAAATTATACTTAGATCCCAATGATGAGAGCCTTTGGATAGGGGCTTTTACTTCAGAGGACATCTTTCAAATATCTTTTCTGTCATTTTTATTAGCACAGTCTGGCATTCAGTTTGAATGTTAGGATAGTTCTTTCATTCGAAGTGACTGCTTTTGAAGTTTTTATTTGTTTTGAATGCCAAGATTAATGCTTGAAAATAGCAAGAGGAGCACGTATGTATGTCGTAGTACGATGCTTAGTTGTTGTAGCGGGCATTTTACTGGACTTAAGAAATCTTTTCATAATATTTAGTAGCGAGACATTGGTAAATCTGTGACAGGAATGGACGAGGGGCGTCTGAGAGTTGAAATGTTGCATAGCGATTCGGCCATATTGGAAGGCATTCTAAAAAAGCGTTTGATTTTAGAAATCATCTTTAGTCTGAACCAGACACATTTTGTAATGGTTGGTGTTGAGAGATTTTCGGCTGTCAACTGCAAAGAAGGATCACCGTCACTTGTCGGCCTATAAAAAAAACAAAAAAAAAAAAAAAAAAAAAAAAAAAAAAAACAGATTAAGTCATAAGTCTACAGTTAAAACATATCATATACAAATCCTCAGTCGGAAGGATGATTGGAGCAACTCATACGGACAGGAATAGGAAAATATAGGAGGTAATAGTGAACTAAAAAAATAGAAAGAAACAGGGAATGGAAGGGCAATTCTGGGCATCGTTCCGTGCGCATCCTTATGGGGCATTCTAAAATACATCTCTCATTCCACGATTATACAGTAAGGAAAAATATATAAAATATGTAACTTGGTCCAGGATTATTTTAATGTTTGAAATTTTAAAATTCCAGGACATTGGGATTTCCTTGACTTTCAGCATATTTTAAACGTTTCCCTGACTTTCTGACTGATTTTTTCGCCTGACTTTTCAGAAAGTGTGTGAACGCTGAAACAGAGAAATACTACTAAAGACTGTGTGCATTCGTAATCGAGCGTAGCTAATGACATGACAAAAACGAAACGGTTAATTGAAATAGAAGAAATAATCTAAAATTCATTCTATTGCGAAATTTTTCGATTATTAAAGATTATGATTCATATAGATCCATGTAAATATTAGTGGCATTGCTATTCTATTTATGCGAAGCCCACTTATACTTTAACTTGGAATATTTCTGTATCATATCCTTTAATCATAAAATTGTCGACCTCAAGTCCCATATCCAGCCTTTGTTATTTGTTCTGTTTGGAAGTTTTTCCATGAAAAAATCACCTTTTTTGAATATTTTTTAGGTTTAGCCTTTATCCTTCTAGTTTTTTTAATAAACTTGTTTACACGTTTCTCGATAACATTTATCGCCTAAACTACTGCATATGAATTGTTGCTAACTTCTGTTTTGGCCAGCTTGCTGCATTGACCTTTTCCATGATCTTGATTAGATTAGAGTATCTTAAACAAAAAGCTTTCCAATGCAGTTCTTATATCTTTTATTAAAACAATAAATGGCAGTTTTTCTTTGAATTAAGAAAGATCCATGAAGTTAGGCACACATTCGTGTTACAAATAAAGATTGTGCCATCTGTACATGACTTGTAGGGTCAAACTTTCTACAATAAAGACTGCGAAGCATTTCAACGCATGGGCATTTCCTTTGAACTATCCCAATCTCTCAACGAGAGATATTAGCTGTGAGATTTGTGGCCTGGAGGGGTATATTAAAATTTCCTTCTTCAATAAGTTCCAAAGAATGAAAATTTAAAAATTGGAATATTTTATATAAAACACTTAAAGCCTACACTTATCCATACGACTTTGGCATTGATATGCTTGTATAATGCCTGAATTTCGTGCAAGAACGAACACAATTTCTTGCGAGATTTACTTTTATTTTGCAAACATTGAAAGTCACTGTGTGATGGGGCCGTGATATTCGGATAAACAGAAATAAAATAATAACAATGGTTTATATTAAAAAAAATTGATCAACTTTGTGATGGAGTTTTGATCGATTTTGGAAGAAATTAGATTAAAAGCTGATTTTATTGAATGAAATATCATTCAATTCAACGGGCCTACACGCCGTATTGATTTTTGGTTACAATTTATCGTAGAACGTTGCTAAATTCCGAATCCAGGAAATAAGCAAATTATAGAATATAGGAAATTCTTAAAGTTTGTTAAGCATTATTTTAACGATTGCGGTTAACAAAAACGAACGAGCAAACTTCGATGGCTTTTCTTACGTTGCGTAAGCACAATAAAAACGAAAACGCTTATACAACATACTGTAGTTAGATAGATAGAGAACTATCAGACAATGCGATATATACGGTATTATAATTATATATATATAATATATATTATATATATATATATATATATATATATATAATAATTATATATTATTATTATATTATATATTATATATATATATATAATATATATATAATATTTATATATTAATGCAAACATTAAAAAGAGAAATTGATTAACTTTATTATCTTAGAAGGGTGAAGCTACTGCTCGAATTCATGCGAGTCATTGAAAGAATATTTTAAATTCTCTGCGTCTGATAATGCAATGTGCTGAAAACATCTATCAAGTATTAGCCTTTTCGTGGAAGGTGTTGATAAGCTCAAGACCTTTAAACTCGAACACCAACTTCAGCAATGCGGGGTCTGGTACGTGATTAGTAGTATATATATAATATATATTATATATTATATATATATAATTATTTATATATATATACAATTATGATATAATTAATATATAGTAATATAATATTACTCGAAAGTCAATTTAAAGACGCAATAAATGTGTGGTATCGGTTAAAAGGTAGCGGAGAAATATTGCCGATGACACGATACAGATAAGATACTTCTACTCAAATTCCGAAAGATACCGATACCTGATACGATACCATGGGTATCCGGTGCATCACTAATATAACAGTATATATAAATATATAGTATATATATATATATATATATATATATTATATATATGTAATATATATCATATATATACTATAATTCGCATTTCTCTGATCTTTCCTATCTAATTTGACTACTGTACTTTCTAATTAGGCTTTTCATCTTTTGCATTTGTTGTTAAAATGGTGAAGAAATGCTCAAGTTTGCATTCGTTTTTGTCCACTAGCAAAATTTATAAGAATGTTCTAATGTAAGAATATATCTTATTCTATAAGGTTGCCATTTCCTGGGCTTGCTGAATTTAGAACATTCTTACGAAAACATGTAAAAAAAAAAATGGCGTGTGGTAGGCCCATTTGAATTTGTGAACATTTCTTTCAATAATATCACTTTAAAATGATGGCACTGTTTTTCCTAAATCGTTTCAAAGCCATTTTGTAAATAAACTTCTTATTTAGAAATAAAGTATTCAAAATCGATGGGCTCTATCACAAAAGCTGATTCCAATTGTTTGTAAGAAAAAGAAAACCTTGTAAGAATCTACAATAAAAAACTGATAAGAAAATAAAATTCATTCTATGGTAAACGTTTTCATATTATTAAATACATCTCACTTTAGTACTTTGTCAAATAAATGAATGGTTATATAGTACAGGTTGATGAACTAAATAAAATATTGAAAGAAATATAAAAATATAAACAAAAAAATATTGTGTAAAATGTAAAAAATTCAAAATCAGAGGTTTGTGTAATATTAGGAATAAAAGAGAATAAAAAATAAATATAAACAAGAAATAAGAAAGAGAAAGAAAGAATGAGAAAAAGAGAGAAAGAAGATAGCTGGCCATGAGCATGCAGCAGTGCCAAGAAGTCTTATGGATATTAAGGTGTAGGTTTAAGTGTTTTATATAAATAAAAAGATCATATTTAAGTTTTCATAAGAAGAAAATTTTGAAGAATGGAGAAGTTCTTAAGAGATAAAGGGTGCCTAACTATTTTAACTAAACTTTTATTTTTAACAAACGTGGTGAATCTTAATGCTCGAGCCACATTAAAACAAAATGCTAGCAACACGTTGCTCGTGAGCTACGGGCTGGACACCACCACAGTTTAGAGCAGTGGTCTTCAAAGTGAGGTACACGTACCACAGGAGGTATGCAAAGTGATAATTGGGGGTATGCCAAAGAAGTAGGCTCATGATCACTTCCTAGTGTATGATCATGTATCAGGTGGGTGCACGGTTCTCTCATTGGTCGCTGTGTCTTATATATATTATATTACCTTTACTATATTATATTATATTTCATAGGCCTATAGGGGGTACTACTTATTATTTTTGTCAATTAAGGGTAACGGCATGTCAAAAAAGGTCTGGAGATCACTGGTGTAGAGAATAGTATGGTTTTATTAACCAGTACTTCAAGATTATATAATATGATATTATATATATAATTATATATAATATATATATTATATATATTATATATATATATTATTATAATATATATATTATAATAATTTATATATATATATATATATATATATATATATTAATATAATAATTATTGCCATTAATTTAAAGATGTAAAGTACAGTGTATCAATATCGGGAATCGGGATAAAATTTCAGTATCTGTATGAAAAAATTGTGGCGTATCTGTATTGTACATGATCAGTCCTGGAGTTGTAGAGATAAAGATAAGGTACAGTTAGGTTAAAGAAATGACCACCAGAAGTTGGTAAATAAAAAGATGTGGATCAGATGGATTATGTTTTAAGAACACAAAGAGAGAAGCAGAAATGCGTCCTGAGATGAGCATTCTTCAGTCTGCATGTTTCCAACCTTGTCCAATGAACGTGATTAACTACCATATTTCAAGGCAAGTATTATCAAATGAATCTTGGAATAAATATTAAAAACATATATTGCTATTCTCAAAATTAATTTAATGGTTATGAGTTCTTATGCTTTGGTTAAAAAATTGTGATATCTAAATCATTTGGGTACTTTTAATTAAAATATTAAAAAAAAAAAAAAATTTGGTAAAGAAAGCACAGGGATTCAATAAATCTAATAAAATTCTTTTTCATTTTTATTATTGTTCTCTCATCATGGCCAAACTGGAAAAAATGTAGATGAAAAGAGGCAGAAGTACCTGAAGGGAAGAAAACTATATTGTTAAAAAAAGAAAAATTATATTTTAAACAAAAATGAAAATAAAAAGGTCAAAATTTTTATTAACCATTTACAGCTCAATATTCTATTTATAAAAAAAAAATAAAATAAAAATAAATAAAATATTTCTGTGGCCTTGTTTTTTAATATTTTTAATATAGTATATAGCTGTACGGTATATATAGGTTTGGAAAATATGTTAGATAATGAATTTATCATTTTGGTGACTGGAATAGCTATTTTATGAGACTGAAATTGTTTGCTAATTAGGCTATATGAGATCACAAATAAATTAACATATGTAGTAATGAGAGAATAGACTAAATAAATATATACTGGTAAAATAGTGGTACTTTTATATTGCATATGCTTACATATGAAAAACATTTTTTTTTTTTTTTAAATATACCCAGTCTTTTAATATATATACATATATATAATAATAATAATCTTCTACCCAGTAAGGACTTTCGTCCTGTCAGTGGGACCCTTCGAGAAAGGTCCTTGGGAAACAAGGGCCTTACGGCTAAGTCTGCTGGCTGGCCAGGCCTATCGCGGGCGCGATTAAAATTCATTTGAGCAAAGCACACCACAAATGTACTCATTAACGTCTGAGTGAGACGAAGCTAGAGTTAATAGGGAATAGCTCACATTCTCTCGCTCCAACCCAGTCTCGAACCTGGGCCCTCTCGCTTGCTAAGCGAGTGCTCTACCACTGAGATATATATATATAATATTTATAATATACTATATATTATTAGTATATATATATAGTAAGTATATATATATAATAATATATAGTATAATATATATTAGTCTATTATTATTATTTATATATCTATATATAGTATATATTATATATATATATATAGGTATATATATAAAGTGGGGTAATTGTAGCCACAAAGTAACTGTGGCCCCATGAGACATATGTAGCCACTGCATTAAAAACTACTTTCATTTGTTCTAATTTAGCTTTTAAGACCATCAATTCGTAGGTTTATGTCTTAATATTAATCTTAAATGAAACCTTAATTCTACAGACTCTTAATTACAATTTTTTTTTTTTTTCAAATTTTCAGAATCCTATAAAATATTCATTTTTTTATTGAATTTCTAAGAGTTGAATCTCGACGCAACTGTAAATCTAAGCATCAATCCGGTGGCACATACATCAGGCGGCTGTTACGGATCGAGTCCAGGCAGAACCATACATAAATTTCATATCTGCACAAAACCATACATAAATTTCATCCTTTTCAAGCACATACAGACTGTCAAAACATTTTAAGTACTAAATTTGTAATATTTAAGGTAAGTGGGGTAAATGTAACCATGTTTGCTAATGGGGTTGCTATGTAAAAACAATCATTCTTGTATAACTTTGATTTTAATAGATCTCACAAATGTAATTTAAGGTACCTATTATCAAACTTTTGCCATTACAAATCATTATCATATGTAATATTTTTTTTACCTTTATACTGCGACACAATTATTTCACAATAAACTTCTACAAAATTTAAATTTTGCTGTTTTTTTTCTTTTTTTTCAGGGAAATGGTCCACAATTACAAGAAGAAAAGCACCTCTATCCTCGATTACAATGAAGAGAACATGATTAGGGCTTTCTGGATATCCAAGGTGGCAAATCTATACGGGAGGCTTTAAGGCAATACCCAAATTCCAAGGGCAACCATACAAAGTATGTTGAAAGGTTGGTCAGAATCCCCTAGAAAAAAGGGAACAAAGCCTGCTCTCCTTAGAAATGAGATGGACCTAGTTTTAAATCTTGCAATACTGGGCAATTATGGTTTGGCCTTTGATGTACAGAAACTACAAGATTTTGTCAAGTACTACCTTGATAGTGCATGTAGGAATGTTGTTGTATTTACAAACAAACTGGAAATTGAATGGGTGAGGGGCTTTTTAAAGAGGCAATTAGATATTTTGACAAAACGCATGTGTCAAAATATCTGAGTAGCTGTAACGAGGGGATAGTTAAGGAATACTTTCATAAACTTGAGATAAATCTAAAGGATGTTTCACACCAAAAAAAATTGTCAATTATGATGAGAAGAATTTAACAGATGATCCGAAGGGGAAAGTATAAATATTTAGGAGGGGTGCAAAGCATGTAGAAAGGGTTTTAAACACATTGAAGAGTACCACATCCATAATGTGTGCTGTAACAGCAACAGGAAAATGCCTTGCCCCCTATTTCATCTACAGAGCCAAAAGAATGCAGGACTCTTGTGTTGGGTGGTCTAGTAGATGCTCGATATGGGAAAACATCCACTGAGTTGTTTGTCTTGGAGTCATTCCATGACTGGTTCAAGTCAGTTTATTTACATTATATTAGATCTTTACCTAAGGAAGAACCTAAGGTATTGATAGGAGATAATCTTCCTTCCCATATTAATACTAAAATCATAAAGGAATGCATTGAAAACAATGTTTAAATGTGTTTCCTTCCCTCAAATTCCACCCATCTTTTACAGCTATTAGATGTGGAAGTGTTTGCAGTCTTAAAAGAAAGAGTGGAATAAGGTGCTACTTAGGTGAAAGCTTGGTGAGGGAAAATGTTACACTGTTTTGCCTAAAAACAGGTATATATATTTCCCTTCCCTTCTCCTGAAATTAATGGAAAGCATGGGTGATAAGTGGAAGCCCCTCACTTCAGCTGGCTTTAAAACTTGTGGGATATTCACTTTCAATCCTGAAGCAGCCCTTGAAAAAGTCTGGAAAACACCTCAACAGCCCACTCCGGTAAGTCCAGCAATCATTTCATACCTTCAAGACTAAAGACAAAGCAATGTTCCTGTAAGAAGAAGAAGAAAAAAAAAGGTCACTATATCAATTTGAAAGCAGGCCAAAGTATAGAACTGACAAACATTCTGGAAGCATCTATATCAACCCAGAAATCAGTGAAAGAACCTCCCATAAAGAAATTGTGTTTCCAAAGACAAGGAGAAACAAGTCAGTCTGTGGTTACTATTGAAAATAGAGACAGTGACAGTGGTTACTAGTAAAAATAGACAGTGACTCAAGTGTTTATTAGTGCAAATATCGAAAAACCAAAAGTGTACAGTGTGACTATGTTTTAACAGAATGTCCCAAATTTGTTTTGTATAGCCAAGCTGCTTGAAAAAATCAATAATGATTGGGTGTGCAATATTACTGAAACACTGAATCTTCTGATAAATTAGGTGAGTAAAATCTTTGTGGTTCAAACTACTATTTTTTAATTTTTTTTTTTTATTCAACGTAAATTTTAAATGTAAGTGAAACGACAAAAAAAAACTACAAGAATTTTTTCAATTAAAAGTTTATAGTTTTAATACAAATAAATTGCTGTTACCTTAGCAACATAATTACAATTTCTTATTAACAACATTTGGAGTATTGCTTATAAGAATATCAAAAGATGATTGACCTTTAAAAAAATATAAATTTTTTTTAGAATCTATTACCAAAATTTTTCAGGAAAACATTAAAAGGAAATGGTTAGAGATATGGTAGCTATATTATAAATAAGGTTATAATGCATTGCTTCCCTAACTCTCATATCAAATTTTGAAATTAAAAAGCCTGTAGACTAACTAAACTTAGGGCACAAATGTCAATCAATAGGCTATAGGGCCTATGCTAAGCCCATGTGGCTTCTTACTGTCTCTATGGCTTCAAATGAAACCTTAATTTTAAAATAATGGTAATAGCAGTGCAGAGGGGTGTCACCCCCTATTTTTATAAAAATCACAGAATATACTCTAAAAAAATAATAATGAAGAATAATGAAGAAAACAAAAATCATAGATCATCACATAAAATGCATATATTAATTTTATATAACAAAATTTTAATCTGTGAGTAAAAAGATCTCAGAGGGACTGGGTGCATTATGCGATATATATCACCTGAATGTTTTAGTCGTGCGATACAACTCGAATTCTATAATATAATAACTTAATGGTCAAGGATACTAGAAGAGCATAAATTCAACTGTATATATTATAATAGTATATTGACGATGTTAACCACAATATATAAATAGGAGGAATGTAAATAGAATGACTAGGTGAAACAGGTGTAATACTGATCAGACTGTGTCTTCCACTGCTTGGAAAAAAAGTATAAAAAACCACACACAATAGTTGCTTATAAGATAATATCTCCATTAAGGCATATTATTTGAGTATAACTATAATAAAGGAGTTAGGTGTCAAAAATAAAGAAGTGTATTCTAAGTGTTATGAAAACAACAAGCAACAAGCATACTAGGGCCTATACATTTCCCTAAACAAATGTGAAAAAGATAGCTACAGAATTAATGCACTATCGCAAGCTACTTTTAAAAGATAGAATAGCTCTGACCCAAATGCACTGCGGAGAAATCGCGCAGGAGAGTCAGAAGTCTGATTACGCGCAACGCCAATAGAGAGACTTCACAGGAGCCTCATGATCAGTCAAAGTTTAAAAATTTTCCCATAGACTATCTTATAAAAAAAATTAGTGGACCTCATGCTCGTTTTGGGGTCATCCTAGTTCAGGTTATGATAAGATTTGTTAATTCTATATAGATTTTCTTGTGTATACCTAATAAAACTTATCATAACCTGAACTAAAGGGCCTGAAATGAGACCTAACCTGGATTGATCAATATTGATAAGTCTATGAGATAGATTTTAACAACGTTTGAGAGGCTGTAACTTTTTTTCCTAAAGAGAGTGATGATTTTCATTTTCACTATTCTTCATTATTATTCTGGTTCAGGTTATGATAAGTTTTGTTAAGTATATGCAGAGAAATTCTATGTATACTTAACAAATCTTATCATAACCTGAACTAAGATTGCCCTAAAATGAGCATGAGGCCCACTTATTTTTTTTATAAGCCTATGGGAAAATTTTAAACTTAGACAGGCTATAACTTTTTTTTTTCCTTAAGACAAATCATTTTCGTTTTTTTAAGCTTCATTAGTATTTTTTTTAGAGTATATCCTGTAATTTTAATTTTTTTTTTTTTTTTTTTTTTTTTTATAAAAATCCTATGGGAGTTTTAACAACTTTGAGAGGCTGTAACTTTTTTTCAAAGAGAGCTACGATTTTCACTTTCATTATTTTTTTAGAGTATATCCTATGATTTTTATAAAAATCGGGGGTGACACCGCTCTGCCTACTATGAACAAAATAATTTTTGTTACATCAGCAAGTACAAAACACAGACAATTTTTTACTTGAATAGGCTCCCATAGTGTATTAATTATTTATGAGGCTACGCTTATAGAACTTTCCCCATTATTTTTGACTAAGCCAAATTGGTAGATTTTTAGTTACAGTAATTTGACAATCCTTAGGGTACTTTGTGGATTTGCATGAGCATGTTTGGTTGGTGGGTTGACTGGGACAGTCTCGATAGGCCCATGTGGCTTTTTACTGTCTCTATATTCTTAATGTCTAAAGCCGTTTTCGTTTTGGCCTTTTGTCTTACGATCGATAAGATAAAATCTTACACATTTAGGAACGGTTTAGTCCCAAATCGACCGCGAATAAATTCTTATTCTTATAAACTTGTTTACAAATATTACAAAAATTATAATCAGTGTTTGGAATGATGTCTTCTGGGGAGAATTTCTCTCTCTCTCTTTATATATATATATATTATATATATATATATAGTATAATATATATAAAATATATTATATATATATATATATTATATATATATATATATAATATATATATATATATATATATAATATATATATATATATATATATAATATATATATATATATATATATATATATATATATATATATATTATATGGTCATAGTTCGGTTTGAGGTAATGTTTTCAGATATCGATTGTTTTTTCCGATAATCGTTAAGTTATCGGATATTGTTGTAACCCATAAGTATAGTCTGTTCGAACACGTAAGTAAACACTGGCTTCGAGCCAATTTACATTAAATAATTTTTTTCAAAAATGAAATATTTGTTTAATAGTTACGTTATATATTAACTTTAAATGGTGTTATTAAATTAAAATTGTATTGAAAAATTAAATAAAATTCAAACATTTGAATATATATATACTTATAATATAATATATATATATATATATAATATATATATATATAATAGCTATATTATATATATATATATATATATATATATATATATATATATATAATAATGTATATATATATATATATATATATATATATATCTAGATGGTCACGATTTTTTAATGCTCCCAGTATGTAACTAGGGACCGCGGCAGGTCCTACAGTAAACAAATTATAATATTTGAATCAGCGCTCCATTTTTGTAGCAATTTAACTTTTTTTTTTTTTTTTTTTTTTTTTTTTTTTTTTTTTTTTTTTGCTTATTCGAAATATTTTAAAAATTAATTTCTCCGCATTGTAGGGGGCTCGAGCCGACGGGACAGAGGGGGGACGTTTTCAATACCCGGGAGGGATGGTCGGAGGAACCCACGCGACACCCAAAGACCAAGAGCGGGGGTTCCGGAGACCAAGCCGCCGGAGGGGGGGATTAGTCCCCACGTCGTCCACCGGGAAGCCGCGAAAGAACCCGACTCCTGCCATCTTTTGGTTTACCCTATGGTATTCTTTAGTTAATATATATCAAAGTGTTTTTTGGAAGTAAAAATTATCTTTTTTTTTTAAACTAAGAGGAAACCATAGGGTAAACCGCAAGGATGGCAGGAGTCGGGTCTCTCGGCCTCCCGGTGGACGACGGGGGGACTAATCCCCCCTCTGGGGATGGTCTCCGGAAACCCCCGCTCTTGGTCTTTGGGTGTCGCGGGGTTCCTCCGACCATCCCCTCGGGGGTATGAAACATCCCCCCTCTGTCCCCCCGTCGGCTCGAGCCCTAAATGGGGTAAGATATTTTTAAAATATTTTCGATGAAAAACAAGCAAAAAAATAAAAAAAAAAAACAAAAAAATCCCATCCTTAGAATTTTTCGCTTTTTCAAATATTAATTTTGTTTAATATAGACCTGCGTTCTCTAGTTACATACTGTGAGCATTAAAAAATCTGTACCATATATATATATATATATATCTATGAATATATATATATAATATATATATACTTATATATATAATATATATATATTTATATATATATATATATATATATAATATATATATATATACATATATATACAACAACTTATTGTGGACGCAATAATAATATTTTACGTGAAATAAACTAAAAAATTATAATAAAATGAATTTGAAAATAAATTAATTTGACAGGTACATTTGCCTTTCAAAACTGAAACACATACTTTTCTTCTTTAAGCAAGCTTCACAAATTTTTCATTCAATATCATTAAGCAGTATAGAATTTGTTGTGTGCGTGGTTGTATCTTCAACATGGCCTCTTGGTCAAGTGCAGTTGCTGTTACCGATATTTGTTCTTTATGTGAAAATACTTTAAACTCTTTTCTTTTGCTATGTGAAAGTAGTGTCAACTTTAAATAATTTTCTGTATGAACACAATATTTGTATATATATTATATATATATATATATATATATAATATATATAATATATATATATATATATATATATATATATTATATATATATATATATATATATATATATTAATAATACTAATCTAATTAATATCATATATATATTATTATATAATATATCATATTATAAATATATATAGTATATATAATATTATATATATATTATAGTATAATATATATATTATATATACTATATATAAATTCCTAAATATGTGCTATATATATATATATATTATAAGTGTAATAAAAGTGTGTTAAATATGTAAATATGGGCGAAGTTAAATATTTAAACACAGGCGAGGTTAAATACATAAATATGGATTATCTTTTCTAAAAATATCGAATATCTGACATTACCTTAAAGCCAACTTTACGATATAATATATATATATATATATAATATATTATATATATATATAGTATATATATTATTATATATATAAATATATACTATATATTATATATCAGGCGCGGCTTTAAACGGGGAAAGCACAGGAGGCCGGGCTCCTCTAAAAAAAAATAAAAGCACATGTAATAAAATAATTCAAATTATTATTTACTACTATTAAAAATAAATGTTTAAAAATGTTATACAAGAACGCTAATTTTTCATTAAGATCATTTATTCTCTTGGGAAACATTATTTTTCATAAGGATCATTGACTGGAGGAATTTCGATCTGTGCCTCCAAGAAAGCATAATTATAATCCTTTCAAAACACTGGTTGTCCATGGCAACGTAAAAGAAACCTTATTCTTATTTTGGTCTATTTGAGGATTTTTTTCCAACAAAGCTCCTCTCGAACACGGTCATAAAAAACTCGCCAATTTGACAACTCGACCCTGAGTTGTGAGAAAAGTTCCCCACTGCGAGTAAATAGTACTGAAACAAAATTAAAAGAAAACTATTTTTTTAAAAAAATTACATAATAAAAACTTATTAATATATATATATATATATTATATATATATATATCTATACTTAGTATATTATATATATATAATATTATATAATATATATTATATATATATATATATTATATATATATATATATATATATATATATATATATATATTATATATATATATATATATTCTATATATAGAGAGATGAGAGAGAGAGAGAGAGAGAGAGAGAGAGAGAGAGAGAGAGGAGAGAGAGAGAGAGGAGAGAGAGAGAGAGAGAGAGGAGAGAGAGAGAGAGAGTTATGTTATACTAAAATTTACTATATTGAGACCGGAATGGCAAGGTGTAAGAAGCGAAGGGAAAAAAGTCCCAGATTGGGACTCATGCGGGGGCAACGCTAGAGTTCGAGCACGTAAACCGATTTTAAGTGGTGATTAGAGGCTGTAAGTCTTTTGGATCAACGCTGTCCCGATCAGTCCTAGTTAACTTAAACAGCACAGGTAGGATCGCCATCCTCGCCTCGATGATGGAATCTGTGTTGTCAATAACATTAAGAATGCATACGTGGTTGTTGGTGATATGCTGAATTATGGAAACTACGATGAATATAACAGAGGAATGAAAGGAAAAATCCCAAGGAACGAAGAAAAGATCCCGTACACGAAACGGCAAGGGAAATAGATTATAAATTCTATTGTTATTATTGATAAATTTAAAAGGATGACCTGTGTCCGTTTACATCTGCTATTAGGGATTGTGGCCTAGAACCTAGGCCAACTTACCAGTAATCTACTCAGGAGATGATTCCAGGTTGGCTTACGAAAAAGATGATAATTAGTCGGCGTCGGATGATGAGTTCAAAAGGAATTGGAAACAGCAGTTAATAAATCAGTGTTCTCTTGCCTGCCTAGAAACAAGTTGGAATTAGGTTTAACCTCGCCTAAAGTTGGAATTATGAAGTATCACACTTATTCGGGATTTATAATGGTATTAAGTATGGCATTTTAGAAATGGTTAGTAAATAACCGTCCATATTCTTTATTACAAGTTGTTCCGGTATTTACTCGATTTTGTCCTCAAATTTATGACTTTTTTATTGTGAATTATTGAATATTTAATCAGTGTCCGAAGATTAACGGGTTATGCGACTTTATTTTGACGTTTAATTTCCTCGTTTCTAAACTATTTATCCTTAGGTCTCACGAACATTGCCAGTGAATTAAGTGGAAGTGAGAATTTCCAAGTGATAAGGATTTGTGCATTTTAAATAAGGACTAATTAATTGTAACACTTTTTAATCTTATTAATAAATTGGTTAGGCTAGATTAAGATTAGCGTCAATCTTTCTTTGTTTTGACATTATTGGGGTATAATATTAAAGAGATTTATTATAAAGTTAATGTGTTGTTAAGAAATAATATTTGTGACATATATAATTAAGAAAATCTTTTGCCTTGTTTTTCCTCGTTTTTGTTGTTTTAATTGATGATTTGGTTAAACTTGCATTGATCGATTATTTGAGTCTTATTTACAGAATCTAACAGGATATATTAGGATTTTGATAAAGGAAACATCAATTATTACAATATATATATAATATTTATATATATATATATATATATTATATATATATTATATATATATATATAATTATATATATATATAATATATTATATAGTATATTATAATAAGTGCCTTCCCATGTTTCGGTTCACGAGCCCGCCACTGATATATTATTATATATATATATATATATAAATATATATATAATATATATATATATATTATATATATATATATTATATATATATATATATATATATTTAAATTAAGCCTGCCATCCCAGAGAGAAAATCAACGACACATACCTGCTATATTATATTAATATATATTATATATATATATATATATTTAGATAGATTTATAGGACAAAGATTTTTTTATTAGCGTTTATTATATATTATATATATATATTATATATATAATTTATTTACGTTAGACATGGGAACTAAATTTGTGTAACAACCCGTTCGACAAGACCCAAATAGATTACTCAATTGAAGTAAATTTAATTAAAATCATGTTAAATTACACATAGCACTTCAAAAGGTATAAAAATTTAAAATTAGTGAAATTAGTAATCTACTTGGGTCTTAACTTTTATATATTTGTTTGGTATAGATGGCAGAACACACTAAACGTGTCAGAAGTTTTAGAAGGAAAAACCCCAAATATAATGTTTATAAAATTTATTTATAGGACGTTTCGTGGACGTGACTGTCCACTTCATTCAGCTATTAAATAATGTCATTATTTAATAGCTGAATGAAGTGGACAGTCACGTCCACGAAACGTCCTATAAATAAATTTTATAAACAGTATATTTGGGGTTTTTCCTTCTATTTGTTTGGTGATAATGCTCTTCACGTAAGCGATAATGTCTATAATTTATAATACTTACTAAACTCAGTTAGGGGTAAAATGATTTAGTTTAAAGTAAAGAAGAATAGATAAAGATTGATATAATAATGAAAAAGAAATTTACATCCTTTTTACCTTAATATGATTGATTTATGAATTTGATCTTATGAACACGTGATCACATTGAACTTGATTTGATGGGTTGAATTTGGAATGTGTAACTAGTTAATTTTAAACCATTAAATAACATTAATGATTAAAAAAGCTAGACACCATAGTGACAGAAATAACCCAATAAAACATTGTATCACAATTTGAAACTAAATATTAAATGAATGAATAAAATAGAAGAAATTTATGGGGAAATATATAAGAGTTTTTATAACATAAAAGCTTTAATAAAAAATATTCTCAGCGATTTCGTAATTTTAGATACGGTCAAATATGTCTCAAAACTGTTTTAACCCTTGTAATGTCATGCTATCACAGACTATAGTTAAGTATCCACGAAAATCTGGATTTACATCCTGCTGCAGCGAGATTTATTTTCGTGGAACGCTTGAAGTAAACAAATAAAAAACCATCAGTAAAATTAGGATGTAAACATTAACTGGCCTATATAGACAAATGTAAATGTGTCTTATTACCAACTTGATTAATCAATTAATTAATTCATGTCAGAAATAACATGATAAAATCCCGTAAATAAAGATATATTTAAAAGAGTTTGGTAGTAAACATCTATGAAATTATTGGAACCAATTAAAATGCTAAGTGCGTTCCTGCGGATAAATTATGACACATCCAATGACAAAGGATGAGTAGTTGCATTTTTTTTTTTTTTTTTTTGTAACCATTTATATTAAAAGAAAAATTTAATTAATCCATGAAAGCTAGGCCTAATTAAGGGTCAGGGATTCCTAAAACAATGGTATGTAATAATTTTTGCTCAAATATGTTTGTAAATGGTATTAATGGAAGGGCCTGAGTCTCCCAAAATTTAACAGGTAGACAAAAAATTATAATAAAGAATAAAAAATTGAGAATGACAGACGTCTGTAGGAAAAAAAGCTACAGCCTTTCAAAATTGTTAAAACTACCATAGGCTTTTCTTATACTCAAATTGACCTGAATGCCATTTTAGGTTAGGTGCAGGTCAGGAATGAGGGAGTAGGGCTTTAGGTGTAAATGAAAATGTTAGGAAATTTTTTTTCAGAACATATTAGTTTTTTGGATTTGTGGAGAGAATTTCTGGATAAATATCTTTTTGCAGCAGATGGAGTTCACTTGAGTCGTAAATGGTAACTGTAATGGTGGTGCAATGGTAACTGTAATGGTGGTGAGATAAATAAAACTAGTGTTGTTATAGGTGCAAATAATCTCTTGTGGCAAACCATTCCATAAATTAAGAACCCTATTACTGAATGAATGCTTTCTTATATCAAGATGCCATGCCTTCTTAATTTTCTTACTGTGCACCTAGTCTCCTGAATGTACTATGAAGAATTTACTGGTCTCTGTATTATCAATAGATGTAGGTAAATATTTTGTAGACTTGTATCATGTCCCCTCAGAAAAGTTCGCCCTTTCTAAAAGAAACTAGATATCACTACTTTACAGCCGTCCCATAAGTCTCCACTCATACCAGAAATCATTCCTTGTTGCCTATGTGTGGGAGGGCTTGTCATGGGGTTCAATATCCCTCTTCTAGGATAAGTCTATAATCTTTCCTGAAATAAGGCGCAGAGTAGGGCGGTCCGCGCGCACATGTGGGCCCACAAACTTGGCTGCACAATATCTAAATCACGACTTGGCCTATACAATTGCTATTTAGATACAATTATACTTATAAGACTTTCTTGCTCTTGTATACCGACTTGCGATTTATTATTCCCCTAGCAATGTTATTAGCTTATCCCTGCTTCCAATCGGTGATTAGCCTACTTTCCAAATACTGTTAATAATCATACAGTATAATATTTTTTCTTGGTCACAGGGACAGACCTCATAAAGGCCAATCCCCATTCATTGTAGTTAAGCTTCTTTTACAAAAAAATTTGAGTAACCTTAAATTGAAGAACCTTCAACTTCGTTTTTTAAACAAACCTAGGGCGGGGAGTCAACTGCCGACTCTTGCACGACTCCAGCAGACTTTCTGTCAGTTCGAATGCTTTAAGAGTTTGAAGAAGTTTAAGCATATATTGAAGATTTAAAATTTCAAGTTTTAAATTTACATAATTATTATAAAGTTTAAACTTTTTTTTATTCATTTTTCGCTTTAATTTTCAGAATATTACTTAGTATTAATTTGTACTGAACATAGTACTTATTTAAATATTTTTTTTCAAATCATAAATAATGATCTGTAAAAGTAAAAATCAGCAGTTTTTCAGTATTTTCACTTTTTCTGAAGATAAAAATTATTATGTAGCTATGCAATGTAGAGATAGAAGGAGAAAAATGTCAATCAAAGCAAACTGAAAGAACAGGAAAAGAGCACCTGGGAAGAAAATGTCATAGCTGAACAAGCAATTTAAAGTGTCATCTGCAATGCTGGCATTTAGAAATTTTCAAAATTGTTGAAGAAAAAGATTAGGAAACATAAACCAAAAAACTTAATATAAAACTAAACTACTGTATGTTTTTCTTAATGAGTAAGGTATCAAACTATCAACATCATGCAGTTAAATAATTGCATAGACCATGGGAAAAAGAGGTTGGTTGTAAAACATGGCATTTCCCTAAGTTTTTTCTCATCTGAGGAATTCCTGACATTAAATAGAGAAATGGCTAGAAAACTAGATGTTTCTCTAGAAACATGGTGGTTAAAGAATCTAAAAGCCAAAAAGAAAAACTAAAGTTGACTCTTAAAGGGAAATGTTTTCTTAAAAATGGATGCTTGCACCTGTCAGAGAACAAATTATTTTGCTATAAACATTGAGTTTTTGAGTGATGAACACAAAATTATGGTGAGAACTTTGTCAGTAACAGATACAAGGGCACAATATGACAGTAGTTTTATTTGTGGTCTTGTTGAGGAAGTTATTAAGGATTATGAAATTGAGAAAAAACAAATCCCAGCTATAGTCAGTGATAATGCCTCAAGCATGATAAAAGCTCTGGAAAAATTAAATGAATCCATGGAAATGGAAAATATTAAAGAGGAGAGTGAAGAAAATAGTGAGTTAGATACGATTTGTGAAACAGGTATAACTGAAGTGACTGATTTCTCAAATATCATGCATATGCAATGTGCAGTACATACATTGCAGTTGGCCATTAATGACTGCTTAAAAGAAAAACATGTTGCAAATTTAGTGTCAAGAGTGTGGAATATTGCCATTGCTGCAAGAACACCAAAAGTGAATAGTGTGCTTCAGCATCAAGCAGGTAAGGGTGCCATAAAAAATCAAGTCACAAGATGGTCTAGCACTTATCTCATGATTGAAAGACTCTTGGAGTTAAAACCAGTTCTGGAAGATATGGCAAATCCTAACGTAACGATGATAGAACATCAGTGGGAGGATGTAGCTCGACTTTAATCAATACTCAAAATTCTCATATTGTAACAAAAAGGTTGCAAGAAACCTCACTTTCTCCAGAATCATTTTTCAAAGAATGGATAAATCTTACTAATAAATTAAGACGTTTTGGTGGAATGTTGGCAGACAGCATAAGAAACTCAATGGAAAATAGAGAAAAGATTATCATGGATATACTACTAGCTGCCATTTTTATTGATCCTAAATACTGGATTCTTTTAGATGAAAGCCAAATACAGAAAGGAAAAGCATATTTATGTGAATTAGTCATCCCCATGAAAGGAATTGATAAAATTTCTGATACTGTTCAAGCCGAAGAATCATCTACCTCTCCAGAACTGGGAAGTGAAGATAGTGATTTTGAAAGACAGCTTTATGTCAAAGAAAAAATTAAACGTTGTGTAGATACATTTGTGGACTCAACTCAAGATGAAAATAACCCTCCAAATAGGTTTGCAAAACCCAGAACTGAAATTTTTGATGCCATAAAGAAGGTCAAAAAAATTGATAAAACATCTAAAATGTGTCCAAGAAGCAATACATAGGCTATATATCCTGAAGTTCTTCAAGATGCAGCTCGAACACTGACAGCATTACCAACAACACAAGTCAGCATTGAGAGATTGTTTTCCACCCTTCAATTCACTAAATCTGACTGCCGTTCACTATGAAAGAGGACTTGATAGATGACATTTTATTTCTAAGAACAAATTCAGCATAGAAAATTTAATAGTTAGTTTCATACATTAAATTCATGTCAAAAATTAATTGTTCAAATATAATTTTGTAATCAGTTTATACTTTATAGAAGGGAAAAAAAACAAACTATTGCTACTGCCTTTTAATTGCACACAATTAATAAAGTAGCCTGATGAATCCCATGGCAGGGATGAAATAGAATATATTATATATATATATATATATATATATATTATATATATATATATTATATATATATATATACATTATATATAATTTAATATTAACTATATATCATATATATATATTATATTATATATATATATATATATATATTGCGGTGAGTAACGGACATATCATCAAAGGTTACTCATCTGAATATTTTTCTCTATTAATAATAATAAAATAAACTAAAGAATAAACTTATTGGGTTACAGAAAGGAAAAGAGGTGAAACACAAGTACCTTTTAAGTTTATTATGACGTCGGGAGGATTCAAATGTGGAATGAAAGTTATTTCTAGATAAACGTACTTGTGTCTACGATGTAGAGACACTTTCTTCTCCTAGCAGGGGGTAGATAATTAAAGACCTGCTATCCTCCTCAATTAGTCTCGCTTTTAGTGATCTTAACTTAGATGTTTTGTGACACACATTCCAATTTTCAGTGCGAGTTTTCCTCCAATTAAGTGTAGGCAAAGATAATAATGTGGGGGAATTGAAAGATGTGTATAACACTTTTAATAAGAAGAATAATGTTATGGAATTTACAGGGGGACCACAGATGAATGGTCAAGAGTTTTTATGTACAATTAAAAGTTGCGATTCACTTGATATATAGCCTTTATATATATATCAGAAAAAGCGTAGCCCATATGAAGGCTCGCAACAAAGAGAAGACTGGTTTGATATTAGAAACTGAGAGTATTATTAGTCACCAAACAGAAGTGTACAGTGTTGTGTATGAACTATGTGCTCAGACTGTATTAATTCAGATGAACTCTGTCTTTTATTTTATATCTTACGTTACATTAATGTATAAATGAGTCAAAGAATAAAGTAAGGTGAGGTAGTAACCCACCTGTGATTCAGAAGATACTGCTCGTAGTTACCACTATCATCAAAAGATTAAGAATCGTCTGTTTAATATCTAGCTAATGAGCTGATCTATTATACAGTAAATATTATATGTGTACAAAACTATAAAAGAAACATTATTAATAGTACCTTCATCACGTTTTTAAAAGGTTTGATAATATAGGATAAGTATGACTAACATGCAGTTTACCCATGTCAGAAGTATATATATATATATATATATATATATATATATATATATATATATATATATATATATATATATATATATATATATATATATATATATTATATATATATATATATATACTATTATATATTATATATATATATAAATATATAGTATATATTATATATATATATATATATATATTGTAAGTCAAATTAAAAGAAAAATGAATCCTGAAAAAATTTGAATAGAATATTATTTTTTCTTAAATACGGTGATGCAATGGAATTGAATAGAAGGGAATTAATAAAAAAAAAAAAACAATTCAAATGATGCAGCATAACCGTGTTTAATAAAATTCTTTCTCTTTTTAGGATGTTTTTATTAATAATAATTTTTATTATTATTTAATCTTGTAACTTTATGATTTCTCATTTGTATTATTTTCTTTTTTCAAGCAGCAATGATTATTTGTCGTTCTTCTTACAAGTTTCGAGAAGAATTCAAAATATGAACATCAAAAGCACAAATGAAATTCAGGACCCACTTGCGGAAAATAATGATAAAACAAGTGGTCATCATTTTGAGCAGGTTTCACTATTAAAAGAACTTGAGGTAGGAAAAAATCATTATTATTATTATTATTATTATTATTATTATTATTATTATTATTATTATTATTATTATTATTATTATTATTATTTGAATTACTGGGTAAAAATACTTTTTATTTACTTAATACCTTTCCCTACAGTAAAACTTGCAATATACCCAACCTATTATAGCTTTAACAAGTAATTATTTTTATTATTTAATCTATATTTCTTTTTTGTGTGTGAGAAATTATTTTTCTTCCTTTAGATTTTAGCTATTTTTTGCCATTTGAAATATTATAAACATTTCCTACTTTACGTATATATAAATATGAAACATAAACAAGTAAAAATATAAATGAAATAGTCTACATTTAATGGGTAAATAAAAATACATTTAAAAGGTTATCTGCATAAGGTGATCTTCGAGTAATAAAAAATGAATGGAAGGTACTTCTTTCTCGAGAACCTGTGTTAATGTTAGTGGCAGACAAAATGATAGAATTTTCTTTGCAAAGATCATTAGGATAGGAAGCATTTTACTTTCTGTTTAATTTAGCAAAATAAAAAATAAAAACTGGCGCCGTAGGGGTTGTAATCCTTTGGTGATCATATTGATGACATGCTACATTCCAACCAAGTAATTTTTGTTTTTTAAATTCATGCTGATGAGTACAGTACTGAACATCAAATGGTTGTTACTCCTTTGGATACTTTGGTAAAGTCTTTGTATATCCTCAATGTTTTCAGACTCAACACATTACTGTCAACTTGGGCACAAATTTTCTTCATATTCCAACCGCAAATTTAATACTTTTCATTCGCAGAATACTTTTCACACACTACAGAAATAAATTTAACAGTTATGGGAACACAGTCATTTTAGGCAACCTTTCAAAATTTGAATACAGCATAGAATAATTTCAAAATCTACCTCAAAGGGGTTGGGTTTCATGTCAAAATCCAGGTCTTTACCACGTAGTAAAGAGGGGGCTTATTCTTCAACAGCTGCCAGAATTATGGAACCTCTCATATGTTTATTTTTTCTTTTTCACAAAGTTCTACACTTTCTTGCTCTTACTACCCCACAGTCATTGATAAGGATATAAAGTGATTTGTGGAGATTTTAATAAATTAGTGCTGATAATGTGAATGATAATACGTGATAGTGTTACTTTATATAATAGTTCTAATAATAATGTTATTGATGATGTAGTGTTAGTGATGGTAGTAATATTAATGGATATAACGCTAATGTTGGTGTGATAACAATAAAATTAATGCTAATAATGGTATCGATATATATATATATATATATATATATATTATATATATATATATATAATATATAATATATATATATATATATATATATATTATATAATATACTATTATATATATATATATATTTATATTTCTATTTTTGTATATATATATATATATATTATATTAATATAGTATTATTAATATATATTAGTGATATTTTATTATTTTGTGTATGTGCATATGTATATATTTATGTATGTATTTATGAATATTTTATATTTTATATTTGTTTATATTAAAGCACTCAGTACTCTCAGTAGCTCAGGTTCGCAACTGGTCGGTGGGAGAATGTGAGCTATTCTCTCCTTGGGCTTGGTTTCATCTTGCTTTGATGTTAATTGAGTACACCCCTTCCTTGACTATGGCTCTGTGTGTGAGCGGTGGTGTTATCTGTAGAAAAAAAAACACTAGCACGAATTTTAGTTTTCTTCTTTTTCATTTCACAAAGAGATGATTTTTTCTTGTATACTATAATGGTTGCTTCAGCATTTGATTTAGTATTTTCTTTTTGAAGTAAATCAAGAATTTAACATTAAATATACGAAGCACTTCAAAGCTCCTCCATCCCCCCCCCTGAATTGGCAGCATTTATACCTTTGCATTTTGTTAGTCATATTGAAACATATTTTTAAATACAACATTTACAACAATACATGAGTATGGATATTGTTTACTTTGCGTAGTTGCCATAGTTTAAATAACTGCAGAAGGATGACCCATGATGCTGTCTTGCAGGCAGGAAAAATTTATGAATTTTTAATATTAAAATTATTTTTTACCTTATTTAAAATTTTAACTACGATATATATTTTTAAACTAGCTACATAATTAAGCAGTGGATAGGCTACTCTGTATTCCACAAAGTGGGAAAATAACAGGTCCTACAATGTGTTACCCTTTTCTTTAAAGTGTATTATTATTATTATTATTATTTATATTATTATTATTATTATTATTATTATTATTATTATTATTATTATTATTATTATTATTATTATTATTATTATTATTATTATTATTATTATTGTCTTTCCCAAATCCTATTTTAGGAGGAGAAAGATTGTTTCGAATCTGTATATATCAAAAGTGAAACTGAAATAAAAGACGAGCCTTTAGATATAGAAGAAGAAGAAGAAGACACGGTTGATGCAGAACTTTTTGAAAAAATTTCTGAAATTGATCAAAATCAGGTTCAAATAGTAAAGTGTTTGCCTGACTTTGAGTTAATCAAGAAATTTGCTGGATTAGATCAAAATCAGGTATTATTATTATTATTATTATTATTATTATTATTATTATTATTATTATTATTATTATTATTATTATTATTATTAGTAGTAGTAGTAGTAGTAGTAGTAGTAGTAGTATTACTGAAAAAAATAAACAAAACAATGTCAATAACTTTGCTCACAGCGACAACGGAAATCTGAGAATGTTCTCTTCATTTGCTGATAGAATTGAGTTCTAAAAGAAATATTGTTATCTACCAACTTAAACCCCGATGTTGTGTAACCTCCCTGTGATCACAGTCAGATTACATACCAGAGTTTCAGTATAACAGATTTCAACCACCAAGCGCTATACCCGACAAAAGCCTTAAGGACAAACCCAACTCCCTACTCCCTTGAATAAACTTTTTTTTTTTTTTACCTCAACTTTTATCTATAAACCTATAAAGAAAAATAAAGGATTATATTTACAACTATTATAAACAATACAAAATAAATGTAATATAATATATATATATATATATATAATATTATATATTATACTATATATATACTATATTATTACTATATATATATAATATATTATTATATATATCATATATATATATATATAATATATATATATATTATATAATATATATATAATACTATATACTATATATATTATTATTATAATATATATATATATTAATATATATATATATACGGTATACTATATATATAGTCTTTCTTTCTTTCTTTATCTGCTTTTTTTCCCAGGGGGTAAGGTGGGTAAGAAGCATCCGGAAAGAAAAGCAGTAGGAGAACATGAACATAAGTCGAAAAGAAAGCCCAGCCTTACGCCTCTGCCAAACTCATTTAATTAGTAGACATCATCGCAGTCAGCAAAATCCACCTAAGCTTCATGGGACAGCGATGGAGCCTCACTATGGTAGATCGTCAAGGTAAGGGTTCATGCCTTGGCCCAGGTGGGCCAAACATATCCCCTCACAATCCCCCCCCCGCATTCACTCTGTTGTACACTTTCTTCTCGCTCTACCGAACTCAAATTTTCTCCTTCAAAACATTCGTTACTGACTCAATCGCACTTTTTCTTCGGTCTTCCCAGCCAGCCGATTCCCAACACACCTGCACATCAGCTTAACTTACCGACTATCATTCATTCCTTCCATATGACCAAACATCTATCAACATACTTTTCTTTATTCTCTCATTTACCCTTTCTCACACACACGGGGCGCCAATACCCTTCTCCTAATCCGTTCATTCGCTCAATTTTTTTCAAATTTCTTCTCACACCTAGCACACCAATAAGGTTGTCCAACTGAACACATTGACTAGATCTATACTTCTTATCCAGACCATAGTTACTACTATACAAAACACAGGTAACAACATACCTCATATTAGACCTAGACACTCAAGACTTATCTTTAACATTCACCCACGATTTAATTCACCAGCCACCTTCCTGCATTCTCACAACTTTCCTACTACATCTTGCATCATCCGTTCCACTCTCATCCAACATATACCTAAATATTTAAGCTCAGACACTTGTTCCAGCTGCTCACCATCTAACATAACTTTATTTATTCTTTACACACGCTTCACTATCCGTTCATCATACTTTGACTGCCATTCAGAAGCCTACACCAACAAATATATACTAACACCTGCATAACCTTCTCTATTACTCTATTCATACGCTGTTGCAAAAATCATAAAAATAAATACAATTTATTATTCTTCTTCCTATTTTTCTCAATCATTTGTTTCATTTTTTCAAAATCTTTGTCAATGAAAAAGATTTGATCCACACATCCTCTACACTCCTAAACGCACGTTTTATTTCTTCACCAATCAGTCCTTCAGTCACCTCGACGCACTCTTTAGCCCAAAATAACCAGCATATACCTTCCCTACAACACTCAATAAACTTAATTCCCCTATAATTTCTACAGTTTCCCTTATTCCCTTACCCTTATATAAGGGTACTATTACGCTCTCCTCCAATCTTGGAACTATACCCTATAAACGCTTTATTAACAACTTCCAAATCCAATCAATCCGCCATCTCGCCTCCGTTCTTGATCATTTCTCCAGGTAATTTCATCTATACCTTGCAGATTTTACATTCTTCAAATTTTTCACTCTAACCATTACCTCCTCCTTACTAATAACTCATCCCCAAAAATACCTATTCCTTCTTGCAAACATCAACCCCACACATTCACTATCACCTCTTCATTACTGTTATATTTGCAGATTTTTCGAAGTGTTCTTCCCGTGCTCCCTCCACACCCATTTCATCAGTTACAAAGCACCATCTTTATTCATTATTCTAAGCAGATTCCTTTTATTATTTTAACCTTTCGCGCTTCTTCCAAAAGAGCTTCCTATTCCCCGTTGTAAGTCCCCATTCATCCTCTTCCAAACTGTTTCCTAATTCCTCTTGTTTTCCTCCTACGTATACACATTTTATATTTCTTTTTTCCTCCTTATATAATTCGCAAGCATCTTTCTTTTGAGACTTCATGATTTGCTTTTTAGTAGATTCAACCACGCTTTTTTTTACCTTTAACGGCTTTCATCACCTTCTTCATCTCCAACATTCACTGTTGAGATTCTTCTTTCTACTTTAGCAATCCACATACTTTCCTTTGCATTGCTAACAATTGCTTCTTCATTTGCCCCCAGATTTTGGTTCCGTATCAACTTGTTAATTCAATCCGATTTACTAGCCGGGGGTCTTACATACTTACCTTATTGTCTTGCTCATTACATTCTACCTCTTAATTTACCTACTTTCTCGTATCCACTTCCTCTCCATGCCAAGCCCACTACTTAATTTTTACATAGAAAACATAATGATCGAAATCCTTCTAAAGCTCCTCACTGTTGTAACATCCAACACATACTTCAAACATTCCTCTTTCAAGCAACACAAAATCAATCATGATTTTCAGCTTCGATACGCATCTTACCCTACACCAACTTTCATATTCTTATGGATACTCTTGTGTTTAAAGAAAAAACTACATACCTCTCTCTTCAGAAATCAAATCACTTCACTACGGGGATTCTCATTTCTCCGCCACGCACCCAAAACCACTGTTATGCCATCACTTTTTTTGATCACCTATCCAACCATTCAGGTCCCCAAAACTATCAATCTGAGCCCTACTCACCCGATCCGAAACATCATCCTCCCGACCTCTCTCCCCAAACACCACTCGCTCTTCCTCCCCTTCACCGCTCTCCCCCTCAACAAGACCATACGTACAATCCAACATCTCACGCGACTTTTTCACACTTAAATTTAACCATTAGAATTCTAGACTCACACAATCAACCATAGCTTTGTACACAGGTCACTCATCAAATTGCAACTCCTTCTCTTCCTTTCTCATTCTTTCTCTTTTCATCCACACATTTCACACCAAACCACTCAATTTCTTCGTTTCTTTCATCTTTTGTTTCGTCACGCGAGCAAATCGAAATTTTGCCCTTTCTAATACTTCATCACCTCTCTCCTCTTCTCCCAACATTTATTCCTGACTTCCAGTGTAGGGACATTCATACATTTCGAGAAGATAGCACAGCGCACGCTCTCTCACGCGTGATCACCCCCCTCCTACAGAGGCCTGCCCATCTACAGCATTCTCGCACGCAATAGATGGTAGTAGGCAGCAAACCCAACTATCACCGTCCCTTAGTCCGCTCCTACGACACGCAGGACATACGATG
>JABUQX010034774.1:0-2500 GCA_015478945.1 Trachelipus rathkii
CTATGAGCGTTTTCATCAAAAAAAGGAAAGTGCGCTAAAACCTCCTTGGCGTTTTCTCCTACTGACAATCTTTCATCTCTAGCAAACTTCTGTAAATCTGCCTTTCCTCCTCTTAATCGATCTGATCATTGTGTTGCTAATTCTCCAACTGGAAAGGCTAATCTCTTCGGCCCCCGCTCAACTATATCTCTATGCTCAATACTAGCACTTTCCCTCCTCAGTTGGAAGCACGCTTATGTCCAAGCTATTCTGTAAAAAGGAAGAGGAGGCAGCTCTGATCCTTCTAACTATCGCTCTATAGCTCTCATTGTATTCTATCTAAGATCTTTGAAACCCTTCTCAACTCACTTCTTAGATCATCTGGAAACCCACTCCGATCGCCAGTACGGCTCTCGTTGCACGAAGTATACTGGCGATATACATTCTATCTTAACCGATTTATGATTTTCGCTTTAGGAACTACGGGGATCCTTGGGTGGTGGCGCTTGACATATCCAAAGCATTTGACGCGAGTATGGCACACGTCACTGGCTCTCCAAGCTCCTCCTTTGGGTTTTCCCTCCTTCTCTCTTCGCTTAACTTAATCTGCTTTTCTTTCAAATTCGCTCAAATATGCCTGTTGTTGATGGGGCGCTTCTTCTTCTTTTCTGTCAATAGTGGTGTTCTCAGGGTTCTGCTTTATTTTTACTTTCATTAATGATCTTCTCGACATGCACCTCTAACTCTATCCCACTCGTATTTCGATGAACTCCGACCCCTTCATTCTTTACTCATATCAATTCTCTCACTTTTACTTCTGGAATTGCCTCTCGTCCTAATCTTTCCGATTCTATTCTCGCTGATGGATAGAAAGAATTTGTGAAATTCAATTCTTTTAAATCCCAACTTCTTTACAATCTCCTTCTCCAAAATACCTTCTAACTTTCCTTTGTCTTTTTCGACGGTTCTGTCGTCTCTTCCTGTTGACATATAAACATCCTTGGCCTTAAAATGAACAAAAAATGTTGGAAACCTCACATCACAACGATTGCTAAGGCGGGGCTCAAAGAACTGGAAGTTCTGTTTAGACTGTGGGACTTTCCTCCTTTTCTCAGTTTGCTTCCGTATACCAGGTACTCATCCGCCCATGTAGTGAGTACTGCTCTCATATTTGGGGAGGGGGCTCTGGTTTCCCAGCCGACTTTTGGACAGGGTCGAGTCAACGGCAAAAAGGCCTTATAAACTGTTCTGTACTTTCCAGTTCACTTAACCCTCTATCTTTGTGGCGCGATGTTGGTGCTTTATCTCTATCCAATAGGTACCGCAGCGGCAAGTCCTCGAGGGAACTTATCACTCGCGTAAAACACCACATTTCGACGTTCTTCGTAGCACAATAGGTGCTGTAATCTGCGCACGAGTATTGTGTTGACTTTGGTAACTCCAGTCTAGTTTGCTGTTGTGCTTCCTTCTTTCCCGACCACCTCTGTTTTGTGGAATTCTTTTCCATCTTCTGTATTTTCACTGAATTTATCTCCTCACTTTTAAAGCCTGTCTGTGGCTCATATGCGGTAATTTGCGCTAGAGGGTGAACCTTTGAGAGTACTACAACCCCCTCCTGAATAGGGCCTCTGCCCGTGAGTGGTGGTGACAACTGTAAAAAAAAAAATCCTGAATGGGCAGATATGTGGCAAATGAACTGGAATCTCCTATCCCCCATTAAAACATCATTCAGATTGGTCCCAGAAAATCGTACTCTTATCAACATTACCCTCAGATGGATCAATGTCGCAACTCAACTACAGCAATTGTTGATCGCTTAGTTTGATTACAAAATCTGGTAGAATTTAGCGCTCCTTGATACTGCTAGGTCTTCTGATTTGAGACACTCAACAAAAAGAATTTAATGTCACTCATAAGAGCTGCTACTTAAGGGAGAGCACGTAGTTGCAACAGATATTTAAATTCATAGAATTGCTCAGAGAGTTGATTCTAGGTTCCTCAACATCACTCTCAATCACGCATGGTAGTGCAGACTACCACGGAAATCGCTATATCATATGTAATTCACACACGCTCTCTATCTCAATTTGTATACCATGAGATTACTAGTTTTCGAGAGTTCTTGCAACGATATTACAGGTGTTGGTGTGCACACGATATGACAAGACGTGTCGATTCTACAAATTTGCACTCGTTCTAGAGCTGAGAGTATCACATGGACAAACGAGTGTGCACTCGTCACTCGCTCCATTATACTCCTCTAAAATCATTTATATACTCTGCAGATGAGATCTATGGTTTTCAATAGTGGTGAGACGAGAATTCAATCTGAAGAGAGTTTGCAGATGTACTGTCGCGCGGATATAGAAAGGGAGGAGTGTTTGGTACGTCAGGGTGGTGTGAGAGACGAGGCAAGAAGCATTTTTGAAAAGTAAACGTAGATACGAGTAAGCGTTATGGTTGTGAGTGATGACAGTCCTCGGTGTGAAATATGTCAGATGGTGAGCAACTGGAAACAAGT
>JABUQX010034774.1:7500-10000 GCA_015478945.1 Trachelipus rathkii
CATAAACCAGAAGGAAAAACCCCAGTTTGAAAACAATGTTGGAAAACAAGGAAACAAAAAAATGTTTGTAAGTGACATAAAACGTTAAGCATTTTCTATAAACAAAAACAATAATTGCTTGTACTTTGTAAACACAAAGTTTTGCTGTATGGTTGAAACACTGTAAGACAATGTGAAACAGAACAGTAAGCTTGTGAAGATAGAAATACTATGTTTGGCTACAGTACTGTGTGGAAAGAAAAAGAAAAGCATAATGGTGTTCTTCTCTGTGCAGATGAAACAATATCTGCTCTCTGGTTGCAAAGAACTATAGGGAAAATTTGACAAAATTAGTTTCAAATGTAAGAACAAAAGGAAGTTTTGCTCAAAATTTGAATGTGGTAAATAGATATGCAAGCTGAACAAATGTATGTTGAAATCAAGTTTCTAGAGAGGAAAGCAAAGAACATTTGTGAAATTTATGATTTATTGTTGAACCAGGATTCTGGAGGAAAACAATTAATATTTGTGGAAATTTATGTTTGTTTAGTGGTAACAACTACATATGTTTAACAGAGATTTGTTAAAAATGATGTCTAGTGAGTAAAATTTGCAAGGAATGACATCTGAGATATGAAAATAAATACTTGTGAGAATGTAAGGAAAATATTGTGTAGAAAATATTGAGATTCCTGGAAAAGAAACAAAAGAAAGAGAAAATACCTATGAAAGTATTGTGTATGATATTCTATGTTAATTCTTTTGAAAGGAAACACGAGGCAAAGTTCTATGTGTGAGAATTTAAGTAGTTTTTTATATGAAAGGACATACAGTCGAATTTATTATTTTCTTTGGGAGAAAGAAAATAAGAAAAATATTAATAAGAAGAAAATTGAAGTTTCTTTTATATAAGGTTTTGTTTTTAAAAACAAATGTAAGATTTTAAATTAAAAATCCTTTTTAGGCAGGTGCTGGTCCAGGTACAATGTAAAGAGTAGTAGTAACTAAACACTCGCCCTGTCTGATCCCAATCCTTAAATCAAATCATCTCTCCCCAATTCCTATATCTTTACTGATTTGTTGGGTTTTCATACATGCCCTTAATCGCTGCCATCGTTTCGGAGGTCATATTCCGGAGATTATAATATTTCTTCTCAATTATCCTGTCGAACTACTTCCTAAATCTTTTTAAATGTTTTATCATCTTTCTTGGTAAAAATCAAATCTATAGTTCTTGGTCTAAAACCATGTCAATTTCTTTCTCTAATTTTTTCCTCCCTCAACTCTTATTCTTATAGTCTCTTTCTCCCAACTTTCATATTTACTTTGCTGCTGATAGTAACACTATTACTCTATACTTCCACACTCTTCTATCCTTCTTAGTGTAGGACATAAAGTTGCTTTCCTCCAGGCCCGTATTCCCCTTCTCAAGCTTTGAGAATTTCCATGAACCAACCAGCTATTCTCCTCCCGGGTCCTAAACAGTTCGTTATTCAGCCCGTCATATTCAACGCTCTTTCCATTTCAACTTCTTAAGCCCTTCTTACCTCCGTTATTTCCACGATTTCTTCACTATTCCTCTCTGTCCTAAACAGTTCGTTATTCAGCCTGTCACTTACGCTCTTTCCATTTTTCAACTTCTTAGGCGCTTTCCTTACCTCTGTTTTCAATCATTTATTTCGTTCCTGCATAGCTCTTTGTTCTACGGGAGTAGCATAGTTCACAAAGGGGTGAACCACTTTGGGAGGAAAGAAGAGGTGGCGGAGAGGAGGGAGTACTTTTGAGGAGTTGCTCTTCCACATTCGGCAACTTCTCAGGCGCGACTCCTTCCATCTCCGCCAACTCTTTCCTCCAAAGTGGCTCACCCTTTGTTCAAAAATAACATGCCGGATGTTAACATGCTTTATTTTTCCTCTGCCCTTGGCCATGCAATATATAGCTTTCTGGAGCCCTCTTCTCTACTCTTCTCCCCAGCCCCTCCCTCATTCTAACTACGTGAAGTCTTTTTCTTATTTTTCACATCTTTCTGCGTGTAGTTTCTGCAATTATATATTTCTCTCTACTCTCTCCTCTGTTATCGACCCCATAAATTTTCTATTACATTCATTATGCGTGTTATGCCACAGCAAGCGAGTGACTTCCTTGTTCCACCTTGCAGGTCATCTTCTTTCTTCTCTTTTTTCCTTCCTCGATTTTTTTCCTTTCCAATGACCCCTCTCTCAGCCAATTTCTGGTTCACCCCCACTTCACCTTCCCAGCTCTCTCCCCTCCAAGGTTTCTTTTTTTGTTCTCAGTTTCTTCTCGCATATTTAATGAGATTTTTTCCATTGAACTCTTCCATTACTCCTCACCTCCCTTCTGTTTCACCGCGCAATACATTTCTGTCGTTTTTTTTCTTTTTGTTCTTTAGTGGCTTCCCACCTCAGCTCTCAAGACCATTCGGTGGTCGAACCAAGGAGATCGTTGCAATGCTCTTCATAACTCGAAGACTCCTCTTATCATTCGTTGGGAACATATCGAT
>JABUQX010034774.1:27500-29812 GCA_015478945.1 Trachelipus rathkii
ACATTAGCTTTTGATAAAGTTTCCATCCGCATTCATATATATAGATATATATATATATATATATATATATATATATATATATATATATATATATATATATATATATATATATATATATATATATATATATAGAGAGAGAGAGAGAGAGAGAGAGAGAGAGAGAGAGAGAGAGAGAGAGAGAGAGAGAGAGAGAGAGAGAGAGAGAGAGATTTAACATTAAAAGTCGAAACTGAAAATATCATTAAGAATATTATACAAAAACCACTTTCCCTAAATACCTGTTGCCAACCTATTTCTAATGTTGCTGTCACTCGTCTGAAAGTTGAAAATACCCATTCAACATTTGCATTTGATGAAGTTGCTACTATTTTATATATAACCTTCTCCTCTAATTTTTCTTTGAGAGATCTGTACCAAGGATGAAGGAGTCCCTGCCGACAAGACATATTATGGGGAATCAAATAGGTAACTTTTATGAAATGGAGGAGAATTTGCTCTTAAATTTATACAAATGGACATCAGTTCAGGATACTCATTTTCCATAAATTCCATTGCTTTTGAATACTCATCCTCTGGAAGTACTGCGGTCTGATATCTTGGATTAAAAATATACGCCAATAAGTGAGCTTCTGTTTCTGCCTGATGATACCTCCTTTTTACTTTTGCTAAATCTTGTCTGTTGAATAAGCTGTTCTAGCTCCACGTTCATATTTTTCCAAATATAAACCGCATCACTTAGTTTACAGTCATTGCCTTCTAGCTTGGTTAATGCTGTGGCCACACACTCCACACATGAGTTTTATTATAAACTTTTGAAATGTGGCATCGATGGGTAGAAAATGAATTTCCAAACTTGTTAAATTCTACAAATATATAGATATATAAGTATATATATATATATATATATATAGTATATTAGCAGTATATATATATATATATATATATATATATATATATATATATATATAAATATATATATATATATATATATTTATATATATATATATATAATATAAAATCAGCAGAAATTTTTTTATTGCCTTTCAGTTACTCTTCGATTGAAAAATTGAGAAAACCATATCAACATGCTAAAGAAAACCATTAATAAATACATTTTTTAAATATTTTATGCATGTTTTTTTTATGGTTTAAACCATTGGTTTTTTATGTGGTTTAAACCATTGGTTTAAACCAATAATGGTTTAAAACCAGTTTAAACCATCCCACCCTATATATATATATATATATATATATATATATATGGTGGTGGTATATATATATATATATATATATATATATATATATATATATATATTATATATATATATATATATATATATATATATATATATATATATATATATATGCAGTATATAGATATATATTTATAAATTTGTGAAATAATTGCCGATGCCGATGACGATGACGATCCCACCCATCCATGATCTATTTATCTATTGATCTCTCTCAAAAAAAAAAAAAAAAATTCTATATATATATATATATATATATATATATATATATATATATATATATATATATATATATATATATATATATATATATATATATATATATATATATATATATATATATATATATATATATATATATATATATATATATATATACCGTATATATATATATATATATATATATATTATATATATATATATATATATATATATATATATATATATATATATATATATATATTATATATATATATATATATATATATATATATATATATATATATATATATATTATATATAAAGATATATATATATATATATATAAAGATATATATATATACACATATATATATATATAAGAATATATATATATATATATATATATATATACATATATATATTACTGTAGACAAAACTTTGGAGAACAAATTTTGATTTTTTTCTTGAGGAAAGGTGAAAAAGAATAATACACACACACACACACAATAATAATTAATCAGAAAATGAAAAGCATTAATGGAAAGTGAGACATGTTGACAACGCTTCTTAGGTCAAGTGGCTGTTCATATTATTAGACCAGGGTCTTAAATGTAAGGTTTCCACGGTAATTGCTACTTTCAATAAGGGAAGAATGATGGATGTATAAAAGACAAGGAGGGTCATGGATGAGCAGTGTCTGGGTCTCCTTCTTCGCCGCTTTTCTTTCCTCATTCATTCCTTCTAAAACTAAATCTTTTCTTTCCTCATAATCCATGGTCTGATTGTTAGTGGCGGGAAAATGAGTTAAGCCGCGATGCGAAAACGGTTAAACATCGAGAACTGAACGTGAAGTACAAT
>JABUQX010034775.1:0-30000 GCA_015478945.1 Trachelipus rathkii
TTATTATTTATTAATTATTATTATATACTTTAAATTATTTAATTTAATTAAATATTAAAAATTATTTATAAATGATAAAAATTATTTTTTTTATTAAAATAATTTGTTTTAAGTTTTTATTGCTATATTATTAAATATTATTGTAAAATAATAAATTAATTTTATTTCTAATATATACAATCAATAATATTAATTATTATGTGAAATTATTGTTATTTATTTAATTATGTTAATTTATATATTCATTAATTATTAATAATTAATTTAAATTATTATTAATTCTAAATTATTATTTAACTAATAAATCTATATATCACATTATCAGTAAAACTATATTAATTTATTAACTTACATTAATAGTTAATATTAATTCATTGAGATTACAGAATGTGCTCTACTTCATCATCATATTTTAAATAATAATAAACACTTATTCATTTTAAGAGTTGAATTAATTATTTAATTGGGCAAGTAAAACCTTATGGTCTTATAGTTTGAAGTGGAAAATTTCGTAAATACTAATTGTAGGATCATTAAACGATGATACTCATAATGTCTAAATATCATATAAAGTACATTGAGTGACTGTCTACGGTGGTAGTCATAATATACTACTACTGGCTGCACTATTGATGATGGCGCATATTCACTATTTCATTAATATATAAAATAGAGATACGCTAAGCTTGATCTATATTATTATATGGTAATTGGCCTAATTACATGTTATTAACTATAATACATGACTACCTAGCAGAATAATTAACACACAGAACTTAAGATAAAAATGTATATATATCAACTAAAAATTTATAATGTAAAGGAATCAAAATTTTTACTGAATTGGCCGCGCATATATTAGAAAATATCCTCCTCTATATTATTACACAGTAAATTAACATAATAATAAATATTGTAGTTAATAAATATCAATATACTTTATAAATATATATATCATCTTATAATGTTGCATATAATCTATTATAATTCAGGGATGGGGGAGTCGGGAAGTCGGGAGTCGGGTAGTCCGGGAATCGGAGTCGGGAGTCGGAAGTCGGGAGTTGGAGTCGAGCGTTGTTTCATAGGGAGTAAGGAGTCGGGAGTAGAGCGTTTTCGAGAGGTAAGGAGAGTCGATTTCCCAAAAAGTTGGGTAGTCGAGTCGGGAGTCGAACCAACACATATAGACTCCTTCTCGCACTCGCCAAAACAATTATTGTACTCAACTTTTCACACACAAAATATTTTTGAAAAACTTAAATTGAATTTTATTATAAAAGACGAAACATATTTTTTTTATTTTGACATTCATTTGTAGCAATTAAAAGTTGTTTATTTTAACTGTTATAAAATAACGTTATAACATTACTGGTTGTATGAAATAAAACTCGTTTCGTGCTGAGTGGCTGCACATTTTTTGTGGATAATTATCTCTCGATCTGGCACGGATTATACATTAGAGAAATTATCAAAAGGAGCGATGCTATTAATAATACGATAAAAATTAAAAGTCAAGTACGTGATTACATATAACTGAGAGATTTTAAATATCATAGATCGACATAATATACAATTTTAATATAAGATAATGATTGAGTAATAGCTAAAAGAATCGGATAGATACTAAACTATATACATTTTATTTATCATAACAACTGTGCTGAGCGCTCACTTTTATATGTGGATAAGTTGCTACGCTCATAGCTATTATCAAATCTTTCGCGGGAGTACCTAATAATGACCGTGAATTCTATAATTTACTTTACTTTTTTGATGTGTAGCACACGCGAAAATAATCTATCTAACCCACAACATAGTTGGTGGTAAAGATAATTTAATAAATAATTAATCAATTTTTATGTATAAAAATTATAAATTACATCTAACTAAGTTTTTTGTAAAACAAATTAATTAAGTTTCTTAACGTTTGGGCAAATGGTTTTATATGTAGTGATTTTTGTATGAGCAATAAAATGAACTCAATTGATTAATTTATTGTATATGTACAAGCACATTAGATGGTATTAAATACCTATACTTAAGCAGGTTAAGTATTAATCACTTATAATATATATATATATAATATAATTATTATATTATAACAATATATACTATATATTATAATTAATTAACATATTTAATAATACTATTATTTATATATATATATTAATAAATATTTAAACTTATATATATATATAGAGGTCACTATCTTACATATTATATTTAATTTATGGTTGAGGTGCGGTATCATAGTATATATATTATAAACTATATATAATTATTAACTATATATAAGTATCATATCCATTACTAATATATATAATTTTGAATTATATATATATACATATAAATATTATATAAGTATTAACTTATATGAATAATATATATATATATATATCTAGTTAGGTTAGCATTATATACCTACTTACAAAATATATAATATATATATTCCTAGTTGATTATATAGCGTATTATTATACTCTAGCTCACTTCGTGATAAATCTATTTTTAAGAGTTTCAGAAATAATAATATTTACAATACTCGTTTAGACACGCCTAATGTACTTTACTACGGTGGAGTAGAACATATACATGCTCATATAATGACAATTATTAATTTAATAAGTTGTCAATAATACCCTACACAGTATTAGAAAGCAGTATTGTTTTAAATAGTCCATGTTAAATTGAGTGTGTAATAATGACTTTTATTGTGTGCCTATATACTTAACTTTCACAATGGTAATGGCTATATTTATTTTTATAAAAACTTTTAATATACATTCAGGATGTTAACTAAATTATAATTTCAAGTAACTATAACAGTAATTCTTCTTGTCAAGACATAATCAACTTACAGATATTTTATTTATTTACCTCACATTAAGGGTACCAGCCTCTGTGCGACTAACAGATACCCAGCACACTGCGATTTTTGCACTAATATACTCGATAAGTCTGAGACATCGTATTAGAAGGGTTATCAGCATCTCCGCCTCGTCGATTATCTCTCAATCGTGCAGTTAGCCTCTTCTCTTATCTTTTTCTATATGTCAATCTCTCTTTCTCATAGTGAGTGACGAATAGAGGTGTAGGTAATTTGACTAATACAATTATCCTATTCTACTGCACAGACAGGTGTACTATGGCATCAACTCCAGCTCTGAACCCCTTCATCATTTTATATAGTGAAAATAAACTGATAAGTCATATAGAGAAATATAACGTAGAGATTGAGATAGATTTGTCATTAAAACATTTATTAAGTTAATAACAGCATAGATGTCGGTTTAAAAAAATAGTAAGATATCCCTACTATTATTCCGAGTATCATCTTATAAATATAATTATATTACATATACAATAATATAAAATTTATTAAATTATATAAATGTTCTGTATATATACGTTCGAGCATAGTGGAAGCGCGAGAGATAGGAGAATTATTGATACAATATTCACTTAGAGATAGTCTCTGATGAAACTACTACGAAATTCGAAAGTATAAGCTGAATGATGTTCAGGGTGGAGTGATTTTATTCTATTTTCTGTCCCCTCCTCGAGACAGTATTTACCCTAACATACACCTAAGATGATTGCTTGTACATTATAATTATGCGCCTGACAGGTTAATATATATCATAAATTTCTATTTCATTCGACGTACTGCTAAGAGTACATGATCTATTTAATGTAATCATTTAAGGTACTGAGCAAGGTAATAGCTTAGTAAAATAAAAATCTTTATTTTTTTGTGATACCTGATTATTATTATCGATACTCCGTTGTGGCGCGTATTCACACGTGAGCTATTAGTAGGCAAGCACTAATTATAATTAAATATATAATACTATATATAATATTACCTCACACAATTATATTATATTAAACACTATTGAATCCTTCTATACGATCATATACTTAATATTGATATATTTATATTTTAGAGTAGGGCTATATTTTTTCAGTTATATTTTAATATTATTAATCACTAAATATTTGGGAATACTTATTATCCGTACGGGAAACTGATTGATCCGTAATATTTATTGAACTAGTATATGAATATTACACATATTATAATTATATATATATGTATAGTTGAATTAGATCTCACGTTTTTAAAAAACACATAATATTCATCATTATCCTATATCTCTAATACTACAATAACTAAGCTATTACTAGGTAAATAAAAGGATCCATTTTAGGCTGGCAATAGCCTGGTCCAATTTATTAGTGCGTGAAATTGTTAAAAAAAATAATAAAAATAAAAAAAAATTAAATAATTATATATATAGTTCACAATAGGTATAGATTGTCTTACTTTTGTATCATTAATATTATTAATTTCTTTATAAACCATCTCACCTTTAGTGTGAATTACTTCTTATATTTATATCTTCATCTTATTCATATTAATCAGTTGTACTTGGAAAGTGAACAACAGTACTAGCGAAATGTATTTGAGCGTGTAAAAATTGTAAAGATTTCATTAATTTTTTTAAATATCGTTAGTTATTGTGGTTATTTAATTATATATACATAATTATATATATTAAACCTGATAATTTTGTTTTATATAAATAAATTATATTAAACGTAGCCATATTATGACACGTGAGATAATAGTTTATTCATATTATATAAATTCTAATATATATAAATAATATATACTATATATAAATATACTTAGGTAAGATGGGTACTTCTGTCTTTAGAGTTAACTGATATGTATATACCGCTATCCCCGAAGCGGACTACCTAGATAAAGTGATGCAGTGATAAGCGAGGTGCCGAGGAACGTTATTAGAAGAAAATTAGCAGATGTAATTAGTAACCATGTGCAAGAATCAAAAAAAATAGTTTCCGCACGTGACAAGTACCGCTAACTTTTTTCGAAAAGTATAGTGAAATGTAAACAGTTTTACTTTTATTCAGATATTCGCCTTATTTGAGATACCATAAACTTAATGAACATAAATATTTATTTATTATGATAAAGTTTATACTAATTATATAATATATATCATTTTTAGCTATATAAGTAATTTAATTTGATTTTTATTAATAATTAAACTTCACAAATATCATCTACTCCATCATCCGGTATCAACGGTACCCATATAAATAATAAAATATAAAAACATTTACGAATTGACTTTTAATTTCTAGATCCAAATTTTTGAACTACAATTACTTCATAAAAAGTAATTACTTAGATTTTTTTTTCTTCAAGAAATTGAACTCTTGTCAGGGACTAGATAGAATTTCTGCAAATATATAAATATGGTAAGGCCTTTCTGTTATTAGGCAATTATCTGATTCTTTACAACTATCATTAATAAATATACACGAGTGGTTCTCTCAAAACCCCAATAAATTCATAATAAATATTAAAAACACTATTAAGCAAAGTGTCCAAGTGAATAAATAATTGGATTCGGTTGAAAAATCAATTTCATAATTGTTAACTAGGCGTTAAAAGAAGCTCCATTTTTTATCCTTTATTTAAATAATAATAAATATATCATTGCATATATTATATATCAACACGCAATTTCTCAACTTAATTTAATCTTACATTTACCTCACCTTCTATAAATATAAACATAATTAATAATGTTTGATTTATTTATAAGATATATATATATAAATAACTTATTCATACTACAAATATTAATTCGGTTCTTATAAATTAATTATTACATTAGATTTGTAACGAATGATCTTGAAAGTTTTAGCACTGACGATATGGTTAAATCTACTTCTATGCTTCACGTCGTCACTCATATAGGGTCAGAATATGTATTTAGTGCAGATATATATAATGATTAACATACTAATCATTAAAGCGTATAGGTTGTATTAGTGTTAAAATTACGTAGTGAGCGTGGTCCTGTCAAGTTATGTAGGGTTAACGATTGCCATGTGACCTAAGCATAACGTGAATACAAGAGAGATCCACGGAGGTGAAGGACTAATGATATTCACATTAATTATAGAAGATAACACCCGCCAAATGGCTAGTATGGTGGTGGTGGGCAAGAGGCATGGTGGAGTTTGACTGTGAAATACGCTATCTGTGTTATTTTGATAATAAGAAATGATGCGACATATGAATTCATTCAATTTAGTTAAGTAGTTATTTTGTATAACTAAGGTCTTAATACATAAGAGTGCGGGGGAGATATGTTGATAATATATTCATTAGGAAACTGATATGGTGCTGTTGTGAGTGTGGGTGTGAGGAGTGAGTGTTGATACTTAGTATTATAGTAGATAAAACAACGAGTGAGGTAGAGGCCTCATAGTGCTCATCACTAATGTACATATCGATCACCTCTAATGGAAGCTACATTTGGCTTTTTTAAGCTTATTACTGAAGGTGCTAATTGTTGTGAATATAGGAAGTATAATGCATGTTAAAGCTAATCTACTCCATGGGCCTCAGAAGGAGACAGCAAGGAGCAGAACATAGTGTTATTATGGCGGGTGCTTTAGTATATTGGGTAAGTGTGATAGTATTCAGCTCGAGTGTGTTAGTATGGGTGCGTCTTGCACTAATATTATTAAATTGTGGCTGAGGAGAAACTAAAATTGATAAAGATTGGGTAACAGAAAGTATTATGAGCACAAGGCGATAACGCTATGATAATTATATAGAGTGACTTGTATAAATTATTGGATATAATAAAGGCTTAGAAAGGTTCATGCACTCTTTTTAGTGTTGGAATAGCTAATAGAAAGTAGAAATATGACAAAGTCACCATGTTCTGAGTTTTAACAGTGCTATAGAAGTGTGGTCAAAAGATTCGTGTGTTCTGTTAAGTAGTGTGATATATATGATATAGATGTTGTATTTTAATTAGGGTTATATATAGGTGCAGTTATATAGTAAGAAGAATATAGGTTAGACTAGTTATATATATTAATATAATAGGAGTACTATATCTTATCAGTAAAAGATGAGTCATAACACTATGATTAATTATGGAATGGGTTTTGTGTAGGGGGAGTGAAAATGTATGTTCATGTTAAATGCGATTTTATATGATGTGTCAAATATAGTTTAATATATATATATATTAAAAAGTTAGGATATATAAATATAATAAATAGGTCTATTCTCGGTTCGAACGTAAAAGAAGATTCTAAAAACGAGATAAGATACGGTTGATATATTCATATGAAATCTACAATATATTAATATGATAAAGGTAACTCACAATATGTACTTTTTTTTCAGCTGCAACGACTAATATAGTATTAATATAGGTATTAGGTTTAGTAGTATTTATGTTATTTCATTTTGGTAGTGCTGACTCAAATTGTTTGGTAAGTATAATGAGTAATAGAGTGTAGATATATGTTATATCATTATGAGTATGTATAAAGTGTATATTATAAGTTGGCATAATAAAATATGTATAGATGTAGTTGGCACCAGGATATATAGATGAGGTGGCCTGTCGTGACATTAATTTATTAATTTAGAATTGAATCTATCAAAAAAAATCCTCATTTTATTTGTTGATTTTTATTGTCTTGAACTTATATTGATAGTTTTGTGTGTGATAAGATATTAGAGATTGATAAAACGGGTAGTGTAGGTATGTTGTTATTATATCTGTATATTAGGTGGAGGTGGTTTTATTGACGCAGGAAGGAAATTTAATATTTACTATTATATCATTTACATTGCTAAAAGTAAATGGTGATAATATAAATTTCCACGAGCGAAATATGTAGATATAAGAAGTCCGCCTCCGCTACACGCATATAGCCAGCTGATAATATGTGTATAATTGACAATATACAACCATAAATCCATACCTAATAGAATACTTCCTCTATTCACATACAGTGCAGTATGAGCTTACGTATGGGGATTGTGCTATCATTATAGTTATAATTAATGTTTTTAATATTTATATGTAAGTATAATTTGTGATGGTGGATTAGATAGTTTATTGTGTCTATTAATGAGGGTTTTACGTTAAGTTGTGTGGTTTGTTGTTGAGGGTTGAATAGTGATGTGTTATGGTAGTGTATTGTATTAGTGATGTTATTATAGGTTAGATGGTACTAGATTTATTATATAATAATATATATTTAGATATAATTGTAAGTATATATATAATATTATATGTTTATATATATATACTTAAATATAGATTAACTTAAATATAGTATCATATATATATATTGACTATATATGATATAATATATAGTTATAATTATGTAATTATATTATTATAATTATATATTAATATTGATATATAACGGGTATGTACAATCTATAATTTACTAATATATTTATTATTTAGTGCATTGAAATAGGCCCTACGTTAAAATATAGGGGGTTGTCCTTATATATAACGTAATATTAGATGATTATATTATTAACAATGTCTTGATGCTCAGATAGATTTTATTTCCTAATCTTTAAATATGTATTGATATTCAGGACTCGCAGTGAATGTTTACATATTAGTGTGATCTTAAAAGTTGTATTATTAAATCATCTCCATGCCAATTAAGTATATTTGATTCTATATATATAGTAATTAATTATTATATAATATATTATTATGTATAATTTGTTAATATTATAATTATATTATATCTTAAGAAATGCAATTTGTATATTATATAAGGTTGGTAGTATGATTATATAATTTATTATATATAGTAGGTTTATTATATTAAGCTAATATTGATATGGTGTATTGCTTAGTGATGGGTTATTCTACACTAGAGAGGGTTGATGATGTAATGTAATATATTAGTAGGTTATGTTTGTGATTAGGTAAGTATTTTGTTTTGTTTGATGGTGTGGGTGTATTGTGATGTGTTTTGAATCAATAATAGTACTTATCAGTATATATGTTGTAATGTATATTATGTAATTATTCTTATGTGTAATATAGTTTAGTAGTAAATTGATTATTATAAATATATTAGTTTATGGTGTATAGATAAGTGTTCTATATCTAATACTACGCGTTATAGACTTAGGTTGTGTAAAATCACTATGATATCATAAATTAGGTGTGTTGGTATAGGTGTAGAGATAGAAAAGAATATCTGTGAGCTTTGAGGGACGTAGAGAAGGCATTATTCCCGCTGTGTATCCTATATAAGAGCTTATCTTATGATATAGCCGAATATGGACTTCTTATAAGGTGTGCGCGGTGTGGTTCGCCTGATAATCGTTGGATTTATCACAAGAAGGTCAAGACCAGAAGATGAAGTTATAGATTGTTTGTGTGCAACCGTTTTAATGTGTGCATATATCTCGGACACCTGAGACCGTGAATTTAAGACTAGAAGTCAATCCCTTCAACTCTTATTAGAGTGGACACGAATACTTTTCGGCCTTTCTCATCGTGGTAAAGAAAGTTTGAGTTAGAACTTTTTCATAATAAAATAATAGATTGTACGCTTCTCCTCGCATAAGTTCTGCTGGCTTGTAGAGGTGTCGAATATGGTTCAGTATGTGGAAGCGGGTTGTGGAATGTTATTTGAGGGTCAAAGATGGCAGCCTTAATTGCTTTTTAATTTTTGAAAAAACTAATCTTTTTGAAGGTAATATGGATTCTTGTACTTTTGAAATGATAGTACTATATAGAAGACATGAGCAGACGGAAAATCTTGTGACGATGTCTTAAAAATATTCGACATAACAGACTTATGAAGATTTTATGCTTGAATAATAAAATCTAAAATACATAGAAAGATTTTTTGAAATGATAATTGAATACTATTTAAGTATTTAATATTAAAACCTTTCTGTGAAGTCGCAACATTATTAGTGAAGACGTGCGGACGTGCGGCCACAATTGTCGTGTATAGTGGTGGGTATTTTACTCGCGCTAAATAGTGAATGCGTGGAGGATAGCGCTAGTCGTGTAACTTCGGTATATATTTAGAAGGTGCGGTAAGTATGCGTCACTTAAGCGGACTAAACTACCTTAAATGAACGGTTTGCACCACTCTGGAGATATTAATATATATATTACTATAATATTAATATAATAATATTAATATTTATATATATATATTATAATATATAATATAATATATATATATAGTATATATATTATAATATATATATTATTATATATATAATTATATAATAATAATAATATATTATAATTTAATAGTTATATTAATAATATATAATGATATTATATATATTTATAATAAAATTAATATATCTTATATAAAATATATATATATATCTTATATATTAATATTTATATATATAATATATATATATATGTATATTTGTTATAAAATATATAATATATATTTAATTATGTATTATATATGTATATTAAGAATTTATTATATAGGTAATATATATTTATGAATTATATGTATAATATAAAGTATAAAAATATTAAATTATTAATCTCATATATATATATATATATATATATAATATGTTTAGTATATATAATTGTAATAATATATATATGATATATTAAATATAATCATCAAATTGAGTTAGCTATTTCCTCTAAATTATAATGGGGTACGAGGTACCTTACACCTGTTTCATATAATATTTAGTAGTGGCTTTTAAATAATATATTACTGATCTCTGGCTATTACTTTTATAATTATATTCATAACTAAATATTTATTATTGGATATATATTACTATATATATGTAGATTATATATATGTTTATATTATGATTATTAATATATTATTAGTCAAATGTATTCGAGTTGTTTAATTGTTCAAATATAAAATTAGTAATTAAAGTAAGCGTGGTAACCATGTCAGGAAATATCAAGTACATGATTGTAGTTCAAATATATTTATAAGTATATAATTAATCGTTATATTTTAATACATTATACGTATAAATAAATTATAACTCTTTAAGTAAAATTGGTCGATTAAAACAAAAACTAACACCCTACAGGTGAGATATAGGAATACATTTTGGAATATCCTCTAGAGTAAGATGGTTTTAGATTCAGAAATGTAAAAAAATATATCATAAAAATAGAAAAAAAATTAATGTGTTAATAATTATATGTAGATAGTTTGTTTTGAGAGATCTTATAGGACCTTTTAGTGTGTTTTAACTCGTTAAAATAATAGACTAATTTTCTTATATAAATTTTGCGTATTATTTTAACTAAAAAAGATATCATAATCAAAGTGGTATTATAATAAACATTTAGTGCATATAATACTCTGACAAACAGAGATGGAGGAAGTTGCATCATATAAATACGAGAGCTTCTTTATCGGTAGAGTATTTTTAGGATAAGAAGTATAGAGTTTCCTTAAACACCACCAGACAAGGGTCTGAGGACCCCGCTCTTTGTAAATTTGGGTGTCGCGGAGGTTCCTCCGTCCAACCACACTAATCGGAATTATGAGAACATACGTCCGTAAACTTCTAGTTCCTATACGATATGAAGCTGCGATTTCGAGAGAGAGAGGTGACCTTACATTGAGTGCAGCGTTAATATATAACTATTAAAATATTTAATATATAATATATTACTGATTATAAAACTAATTATTTAATAATAATATAATTCTTAAAAATAAATAATAAAAGGAATATTGTTGATAGTTATTTAAACTAATAAAAACACCATTGTGCGACACAGGAAAAGGATGAAAGGGAGTAAAAATATAAAAGTAAAAAATTACTATTTACTCAAAGTGTTTTTTTATAATTATAATATTTATATATAAGTGATTTTCTTATTTTTTTAATTGCGGATTTTCATATGGATAATAAATATATTTTATTATTATGTTGATAAAAATATTTTTAATATATTATATTTATATATATATATACATTTAATATATAATTTAATAATAGAGAGAGGATAAACAATAATACTAATATGTTCAACTGTTTACTGGAAAAAACGGAATGCTCAATATATTTATTTTCAAGTCAGTTATATAAACTTAAATACAATATTCACTTTATAAACGAGTATTATCGAAATGATACTATTATTTCGCTGAGTTCAGCTATGTTAGTGTATTTTTTAGAGTATAATGTTTTATTTTTTTTTTTTTTTGCAGTTTTCCGAAATAAAATCTTTACCAGGAATTCAAAACACGTTTTTTTCTTTTTCACCTGTTAGGTCATTTAAGTATTTTGATGATATAGAGCTCATTTTGAAATATTTTGTTGATGCTTGATATTGTGTTTTTTTTTAATACTTGTTAATTTAACATTGAATATAAATATATATATAACTATATAATATTATAATATACAAACTATTTAATAATTATTGCTCTGTGTTATATGGCAATTAATATTATGAAATTATTTTAAGATTGCAATAACTGTAATAAATAAATTAGTAAATATATATACTAAATAATAATTTAATTCTATAAAAATTATTTCGATTAAAAAAAAATAAACACAATTATAAAATTAAAATTGAGAATCTTAAAATTGTAAAATCATCCATCTGCACAATAGCTTAACATTTAGCCTAATATAATATATAACTTATGCAATTCCTTACTTAAAACACATCAGGTTAAACGATGCTCACTATTTAATTAAACAGAGATAAAAAGTCATGTTTGACAATTGATAAAGTAGACATTAAATCAAATTAGTAGAGGAACTAGAATATTGTAAATTCACTATATATATACGGATAATCATAGAGATAAGGAATGAGGCTAATATTATATATAAAGAAGGCATAGGAAGTTCCCCTAACATCATAATCACAGACTTAGAGATATAGCTAAGGTCAAATCTAGAACATAATAGAGTAATTATAACCTTATATCATAACTAAATACTCAGCGTAAGTAGATTCAACTTAATGCAGATCTACATTTCGCAAAATCATTCAATATATATGGAGTTAGGTATCAATTAGAGTAGTAGGATTTATTTTATTAGTGATTTAGAGTATCTAAGTCGAGTTTCTCTTGTTCTCAGATCTACATTTTTTTTCTTTATATTGCTAAAGGATAATTTTAGAGTAATATGAATTAACAAGGGAATAAAATGTCTTTAATTAATATTTTTTGCAAATAAAATGTATTATTAATGTATTACATGTATTTTAAACTAAAACCACACATTTATGCAAGTCATCGTAATTGAGCTTCATAAATTTTTATATAAACCCCTCTAAAAACAATTTACATCCAATATTGATTTATTTATTTTAACTCCCCCGCCATATGCTTTTGGGTCACGGATTAGTTGCCTGTTACTCTAAGTGATAGAACAAAAGTTGTAATAGCAGTATCTTGAAAATTGCAACTGATTGCTTCTTGTGTTCCGTTTTTTCACTTTCGAATTTATTTGCATAGTATATTATCATGTCAATAATTATACTGACTAATGAATTAGAGTGTTTCGAGTAATAGTTTTTTGTACTAACGAAAACTTGATCTCGCAAGCGAATGAAGAGATAACAAAGTTTTATCTCAAATCTTCTGACTGATTGGACTTAGTATGCTCTCATTATAGATATGTAAAGATCGATTCTTACTTGGCATTGTTCTCTCCATTGCAGAAGTACATAGTAGTTTAGCACAGATATGAGAGAAGAGGAAGAGTTGGATCTGATTATATAATCTACCTTTATATAGTGATGACCTATAAGTGATTAAAGGGCCAAAGCCTCTTTCAGTCTCTCAAAAGAGTTTTGGCAATTTTCAGAAGTAAGTAATGGGTCAAGAGAGGAGGCTATAGATGTTCAACAGTATACTAGTCTAAACTTTTTTATTTTTGGAGCCTAAAGAAGTAAATCATCAAAAGGTAATACTGATAGATTATAATTTCTATATCTAATAATTTATATATTTGTAAGGTAATATCATAAGTAAGTATATATCCTCTAGAGAAGCCAGACCTCTTAGGCACTATTAACTGACTTTAATACTCTATCCTATACAGGAGGGAGTGTAAACACATGGTAAACCACATAAACCATATACACTACTAATATATGTTGATGAATACAGTATTCAGTTCAAAACTACAGGGGGCGAAATAAATCATGAACAAGTTAATCATAAGATTACATTTGATGATCATAGTGAACTAATCATGGAGGACTGGCAGTAGCAGAAATTGATTTTGTGTATGATGGGTATATGACACGCAAATTTTATTGAGCGAGAGAGAGATAATCTCTACCGAGCTTTGATCTGACAGTGTTCCAGACATGATACAAAAAATTATATTTATTTTAGGACGCTACAATAAAATTAGAATTTGAATAAGGTCATGTAAAATATGAATTGCAGAGTGAATCACAAGAAACATAAAACATAACTATAATATATGTTATAGAATACCTATAATATTCTCGATGGTGGTGGAATTGAATGTCCATCTGCTTATGAGTGGAGAAGGACGAGATCTATAAGAAGATCACAGTATCCAATAGGGATAAAGATAAAAGATATAGTAGAGATATATATTAGAAGAAGGGCGATATAAATAGAAAGAATGATTATAGAAGTTTTTCAATAAAGTAGTTTAGTAAATCTCACAAGTTAAGTATAGTTACCAATAAACACAAGAAAACTTCCGATACAAAAATAAAGATCAAAGAATATATAAAGTAACAAGAAATAGAGATAAGAATTGTGACTGGATTCAATTCCCTAAAAAGATAATATAAAAAAAATAAGTTATAAAGTCAAAAAAAACAAAAAATAAAAATGTTAGTAGGTAATGTAATGGAAATAAGAGTTAGAGTTACTATATCAAGAGGCATAAGAAGTGATAAAGTAGTTATAAATAGTGACAGCTAAGTAAGAATTATCATGAATAGATGAAAAAAAGTAAAGGTATAAAAAAGTATGAGTAGATATAACAAGATATATCACAACTTAGAAGAAAACAATACATAATATAAATATAAAAATACAATTATTATAATAAGGAGGAAGAAGGTATGCTTCCTAAAGAGAGAAAGACTATACCAAGAAATAAACTGAAATATAACAAAGCAAATAGTAAAAATACATAAGAATTAATTTAATTCTTTCGTTTCGATAATGATACTATCCATTAAAAGAAAGAAGATATACTTAATAAGAAAGTAGCGAGACACGACAATGTCCTAATATAAAAACCTCATATATCAAAAGCTATATTTAAGATATTCATATAATGCACTACAAAAAAAACAACCAAGAACTCACAAATCAGTAATTCCATTTAATAGATAAGAATAACAGATCTCCAAAATAAAATCAGTGTAGATAGAAAATAAAGAGATAATCAACAAGTATTGAAAATCTCACAGAACACGATACGATAATGTATTAAACACATCATTAATGACAGAATCATTATTAAAATAATATAATAATAATAAAAATATAAATAATAAAATTATAATAATTATAAAATAAAATAATGAATAATATATATATAATAAATAAAATATCATTTAAATTTAAATTAATATGATATATAATACAGGGGGCATAAGAGAGCAGACCGGAGGGAGACTCACATCACCAGTAGTGAGACCGTTATTACCCCTCAAATAACCACCGTAGTGTGAGATAGGGGCGTGAGGAACCACGCTATATACGCGACACCCCAAATATAAAATAAGTCCATCGGGATTTCACGGAGCCTCTACCTACGTGGAGGGGGGAATATATTCATATATCATAGCCTCAGTAGTTTATCCTACGTAAGAGCCTGAGATGAACCGACTTCTGCATCAGTTGCGGTAATAATATGTATAATACCCTTATTAAAAGGGTATTCTTTAGTTAATAAATAAGTAAAAATTTAAATAGAAAGTCTATTTATTTTTCGATATAGTAATACATAAAATAAGGTTATTAGGATATTATTATTACTATCATGATTATCATTAATTAATTAACAAACAATTTATTATTATTATTTTTTTATTTTCTATTTTTTTTACTCAATTTCCTATATACTTAAATATATTTATCCATGAAAATTCAAATTAGATATTCTATTTTATCTCGCTGAGTAAGCTATTGTTAATTTTATATATACTATATATTAATTAAATAATATATATATATATTATTTATATAATTATAGTTATTAATTATTATATATATATAATATATTATAAATAATATCTATATATATATATTATATAATATATATTATTATAATATATATATATAATAACAGTAATGAGGTTAATAATCAATATATAGGTAGTTTTAGTAAACAGAAAGCCCTAAAACCATTAAGTGAATCAAGAGATGTACTTAAATAAATTCTAAAGTGAGTCTAAAGTCTTACCAACCTATTGTCGATTTATTCTACCTAGAAAGCGTTTCTAAAGCATTCACATAGACTGTATCCCTTTTTTCGCCGTAGTTGTTTTATATTTTGGAGTGTGTAAGATTAGAGAATAATAATTTTTTTATGTCGATGACCGTTATATAAAGCACTCTTAAGAGACTATCTCAACACATAACTAACATAGTTTATACCTGATGGGTAAGTCAGGGACCCCAATGGGTTCAGGGTTTGCACTAATTTAAGCTTTTCTGCTTTGCTTGCTTTATATTTGACTGCTATTTATGGGTCGGCTAAAAACATAATATATGTTTCAATTAATTAAATATTTTTTATACATAATTTTTATTAAAAAACATCAATTGTTTTATTACAAAATAAAATAAAGTTCTTTATTTCACTGACCAACTAACTTTATTATTCCTTAAAGATACTACCTTATTTTAATTTAGTCAAAAATAATCAAGAAATTTTATTATTACTATAATAATAATAAAATTAAATTATATATATTTTATTTATAGGAATTATGAAATAATAAATGGTTGTATACTAATCATAATATGTATGAACAATAACGGATATTTTTTTGAACATACAAAATGATGTAATTAAAGTTTACAACAAATATTTTATCTCATATATAATATATATATGAAAATATGTTTTACTTGTATCTGGTAACTCGAAGTAATATTTTAAGTACGCTGTTGAGGCGTTGGCGCAATGCGTATTTGGTTTTATCCTGTCGCTGTAGTGTAGCGCTAGTCATAGTTAATGTCATGTAGGCGGCGTTCTTCGGTGAAATTAAATTGAGTGCGTATGGACTCTACGTGACCTTACGATAGTAATTGGGATAAATTCTTAGTTGAAGTTTTGATTTATTATCTATAATATTCAATATTTAGTAGTTGAAATTCTGGCCAATATTGAGCGTTACATTGTATAAGCTTAGCTAGAGCTTAGGTCAGACATCCGTCTAAATAATTAATTGTCCGGACTTGGGGTGTATATTTATGAGTAGTAGATAGGGGTGTAGTTTGGTGAGTGGGCATAGCTGTCGTTGCTTATCGCTCAGTCTTGTCCCCAGTAACGGTGTTTAAAGAGAAAGTTTGTGAGTAGGCATTTTTCGTGATGTGTATGTTAATTACTTACTTAGTAATTGTACTACGTTGTGTTAGTGTAGGAGAAATCTAAATAACGCTAACGAAGAAGACTGAGCAATTATATCGCAAATCATAATAATTATAGTTCTACAGTGTAGGTAGTATTTTGTTTCGGTTGTGGATAAGTATTGTAGTTTAGGCATCATCTTTGATGGATTGTATTGCTAGGCGAATGTATTATAAATATTAGTTTTTAGTTTGTTTAAAATAGTAATTGATTAATATTTTTCCCTTTCATAAGAGTTAACAGATATTTGGTAAAGATGTGTGCTTGTGTTTTGCTGTTCTTTTTCGTTAGAATATATAATTATTTTGTTGATGTTGTTTTTTAACATATATATAGTGGGATTGTTACATGCTTGCATCTGCTATTCTAAGAAATATTTTATCAGTGTGCCATTTATAATAACCGTTCAAATATCAGATTAAAATATATAAAATGTTTCATTATTATACTATAATTAATCTTCTTCTGATAATTCCAAACTGTGAAAGGGTTATATTTTGTTTGATTTAGTGTAGTAATATATAATATATATATTTAATATATATATATATTATATAATCATATATTAATATATATATAAGTAATAATATATGTTATTTATATATTATATAAATATATATTATATATATATATAGTTAATATTATATATATATATATTATAATTCCCTATAGTAGAAACGAACGGGGTAATTTGCATAATGTTTATAGATAGCAATAGATACTATATATGCCTAGTAAATTATTTTCATCCATTAAATAATCGCTTAATATTGGCAAAAACGTAGTTAGTGTTAACCTGTTGCGAGATAAGTCTGCAATAATTAAATTTTTATAATTAGATTTAAATAATAATTAATAGAAATGAGGAATTCTAATAGTTATACAGTGATAGTAATAATGTATAATATGTAATATAAAGGTGTAATTTAAGCAATTTAAGAAATTTGTAGAAGATGTGTTTTGGTTAAAATATGTGGTATTAATATATAATATTTGGGTTGGCTAACACAATGAAATTAAATTGAATACATAATTTAAGGAGTGTGGAGATATGAGTTAAAGAATAGGTAGGAATTATTATTTATAATAATAATAAAAAAATATAAAATAAATAAATAATATAATAATAGGTTTTTCCACCATCCATCATTATTTTATTAATACCATAATAAACCTCCCATACCCATCATAATCCTCACATCCCATAATTCCTCACCATAGACTGTAGTAGTATTTAGATCAGCTGTAGTGATTGGATGATAAAATTAGTTAATCTAAAACTCGATCTTATAGTGAGTCAGTATTATATTAGTATTTTATTAAATTATTATTGTAGATTGCTAGAGATAATTTTAATTATTAATTGATTATTTTGTATAATGTAATGTATTACTTATTTTTTGTACAGTTGATTTATGTCTTGTTAGACTCAGATATTGAGAATTATTATTATTATAAGTCTCAGTATTAAGGGGAATTTGTATAGAATTATGAATACCATCTCATCATTAAGAATAATACATATAGACGCGATATAATGTTATGTTCAGTTGTGTAATAGACTCATAGAAAATTATTGTATGATGTGAGTACGCTTGTGGATATAGATTAAGATTAGTATAATAATATATATAATAAATATAATGCACTTTAATTATGATGTTACATATAGTGCTAATATCGTAGATAAGATGATAGAAACTAAAATAGTTTTTATTCTGCTATAATAGGTTATATGAGGTAGAGACCAGAATTTATGCATATGTATACATTCTTATGAGGCTATGACCGATAAATTTCTTATTATGAGATATACAGAGAATTAAGGCGACATACAAGTGTGGACGTTTCGAGTGCGCATTTTGATAGGATATATGTTGAAAATGAAAGTTAGAATTATATATTTCTACATAACAATTAATAGATGATATCTAGGGGTTAAGTATATAATACTGTCTACTATACTTTAATACATTATATAACTTTAAATCAAGTAAATAATATTAAAATATAATGAAATAATATATAAATGTTAAAACGTAATAATAATAATAAATTAATAATAATAATGAATTCATTGAATAATGCAATAATTATAATAATAATAATAATTGTATTGTTCACACATAATCCTTATCTTTGGTTTTTCCTTAACCATAGATATCATGAATAAATTGATACTCTATAATAAGAATTTATTAATTACTAAAATGGATTGAATCTACTGTGGTTAGTGTTCTATAAACTTATTGTAATAATCTATCTGTTCGAACATTAACTTCGTAAAGTGTTCTTAATAATTGAATAATAAGAATAATCAATGAATAGAAATTAATAATAATGCATACATTTTATCTCCCTTTTATATGTGAGAATATAATAATGTAAGTTAATAATATAATACCATTACTGTTTACATAACTGCTTATCAATGATTATAGAAATGTACTTATATATATTAGGTGAATAGGATGTGATAATTAGTTATTTAAATAATATCACTAAATTTAACATGGAATATAATAAATAATTAATAATTATAATAATCTCAGAAGATCAAATGATCATTGGAAGTTAAATTTCTGTTATTAATCATGTGTGGAATGAAGATTCAAATCATAATAATCTACTTATGGCATAATATGTAATATGATGTAACAATAACTTTAAATTATAATAATTATACATAGTATCAAAAGGTTAGTCAAGTTTAAAGAGCTTACTGGAATATGCTTCACAATACTAAATTAAAGCATCACTGAGATGTCAATGTAGTGATGATAGGGTTAACTAATAATGCACCCATAAACATCCACAACACCACAGATTACATCTTATAATAATTAGTTGAATAATCGAGTATAATAATAAATATCCCAGTAGTAAACACCTTAAATCAAAGGTTGTTAGGTATTCATATTGTGTGGATAGGTGGATTATATTGTATGTGGATCAAGTAATTATGAAATAGGAGATTATGATGTAATTAATATAGTACATCGTGATATAATTATTGTTATTCAGAATAAGAGCTGTTATGAGGTGAGATGAGCTGTAAAGGAGCTGAATGAATTATGATGGTTGTGGAGTGGTATATTATATATATGAAAATATAAATTAAATAGATAATAATATAATAAGAATGATGTAAAATAGTATAATAATATATATATAATACTATGTTAAATTATCACTAGATTGTATATTGAATTAATAAATAATAATGTTTAAAATTTAAAAAAATAAATTCTTAACAATTTTTTTTTTTATATTTCCAAACTAGATATAATATTAATGATATAATATAATATGTATTATAGCTTTGGGTGTATAGTAGGATAAATAATATAATATAGTGTAATTAATATTAAGGTATAAGTTCATTATATTACATGTTATAATATACGCTAGATTCCAGCAGGTTGAGATATTGTAAATTGTTAATGAGTAGAAAACATATACATACTATGAGGGCACGTATAGTATAACAATTAATAATATAATACTGCTATGGTATACTATACCCATCAATGTCTGAGTTCGATAATATATGTGTACTATTTAACGTGTGTGTTTATAGTGAGAATGTTCACCTTATCTGTGTTATGTATATATTAAGATAATGTAATAGGAGTAAAGGAGTAGGTTTTTATTGATATTTTTACCGATATATGAGAAAATTGTGGTGGATGGTGAATACACACTCATGGTATATTTTCTCTGGTAACCTAATAGAGAGAAGACGATCTAGTTGTCTTCAATACAAATGTCGTAAGATATGCACAGCCCATTGTTAATTAGGTAGTGTTTAATTAGTGTATTTGTGTGTCGCTCGAGATTGTCGGTTAAGTGGTGGATATTTGGCCGGATTTTAGTCTGGAGGTATAAAATGGGTGAGATGTTTTAGCATTAGGTCGTTTTAATAGATTTTAAGGGATAAAATCACTACTCCTAGAAAAACGTTTAGGTTCTGTGAAAATTAATGTCATTCCATGTGACGAATACTATTACTTAAGTTCCTTAGTATATAGTTTGCATTATATAAATTTTAATTAAGATTCTTAATTTCAAGAGACATTTTCTTGATTAACTTGACTTATTTTCTGTTATTTGAAAGTGTTGTAACATTAATATTAATCATAATTCGTAACAAAATATGACATAGGAATATAATATATTTACTGTGTGATGAGTGTATAACTTGTTAGTTTCCTTAAAAGAGATGAGGTCAGTGAGCTTTCCTGATACTTAATCGTAATAATTTTTTACTCAAATAAATGAACACTATGACACACGTAATAGTAAAAAGAAAGGTTTTGTATTTGCAATTAATAGTCCTACTACATTTGCGACCATCTCAATTGAACATTGACTTTTATGACTGAGTTTAGTAGTTTGGATGATTACGATCTAGGAATCAATAATGAACTACTTGTAATATAATCTAATGCTTATTTGTATATTAAAAAATAAATATGTTTTGGACACCATTCCTTTATATCTTAAGTAACTCAAGATACTCCATCAACTTTGCAAATGAGAACTATTATATATGTGAGTATCTTGAAAGAAGAGCTTAGTGTCTATCTAAATAGATTAACCACCTAATAACATTGGGCAACGATTGTCCAGATTATTAATAATTATATATATATATATATATTTTTGTCTTACATTAAGTTAGACAAGCTTTCTTTTGTATTTTGTTATTTCCAAACTAGGTAATTTGTATTTTGTAGATTTAGGGAGAGTTTGTTTTGCCTATCTACCCATATGTTATAATATTATATATATTATATAAATGTATTTTTTATTCATTATATTTATCTATGTCAATTAGTGTGTTATAATAATAGGTCTGATTTATAAGAATTAGGGCCTACCACGCCATCATATTTTTGAAGTGATGTATATTTCATATATCCTGTTCTATTATCTATATATATATTTACATAAAGTAATAGAGAGAATATGAGATTGGAGGAGTGAGGATGAATGTGTATTATTTTGGAAATAAGAATTGTGGTCAGATAGAGTAATTCTATTGCAGATACATTATGAGTAAGTGAACCAAGAAAGAGACAAACAATTACCAAGCCAAGATAGGGTAGGGTACGAAACTACTCGATGCTTTCGTAAGAAATCTTAAATGTAATAATAAGTACAACTATGTATTAGATTTATTTATCAATTTAGTGCTAGTAATATAGTTTTTCTAGTAAGTGAGAATAATCAGAGCATCTCAGTGTTTATAGCGTGAGTATTTAGTGAGTGTGAATTGCCAAAACTGATTTTGTGAGGTGAAAGCTTATGATGTGTACGTAATGTCATAAGTTTAATCTATTAGTGCTTTAAGTGTGGTTTGACTGCTCTAATTATGCGGTATATGAGCTCGCTGTGTCGAGAGTGATCTCTTGTAATAGCTACATCAATTGTGGTGATTGTGTTGTATAGTTAGGTGTAGAGCTACGTTGAGGTGCGTCTTTCGGAGCGTTAGAAGTGTCGTGTACGCATTCTTTAGCTTGGCATACTTAGGTGCATGTATTATTTTATAATTACTAAGTATATTATATTGGTGTAGTGACGATTCATGGTGTGGTGTCATCTGTAGATTAAGTTATATCTTGCTCTTGCTGCTGATAGATCGATAATAGTTAGTTAGATTATATGCGCGAGTATATGGTTGGACGTTCTGCGCTTATCTGATGTCTGGGTGGATAGTTAGAGTGATGGCGGCCGCGCCCTGAGTACTGAGGTGTTAGGTTCAGTTTAGTTATATGTAAATGTATTGGGCTTCTATGATTGGGGGGTAAGATGAGGGGGTGTAATTGATATTAATTAATGTGTTCTGTGTATGGGTCAGATTTGTATATGCTGGTTGACAGTTTAATGTTAATAATCTGAGTATGTGTTGTTGTATAAGATTGATCAATCTAATTGTTAGGTTTATCTTTAGTATTATATTATTCTGCGCTGTTTGTGTTAAGTTTGTTAGTATTCATTTATTTATATTATTATTACTTTTATATTTTAGTGTATATTGGATTTTATATATAATTATATTAATTATAGTTGGATTTTCTTATAATTCGTATTTCTTTTGAGGATGATTGTTTCATATTTAGTTTGGATTTTATATTGTCATTAGTATGCTCTTCATCTATCACTATAGTTTTCGCCGGATTTGTTCTGTCTTCGGTATGGTATTCTTATCTCTTATCTTCTAAGTTATATCGTGTATATTTCTTCATAATCTTTTGATTTTGTATTGCTGTTTACTCGTATATTTCCATGTGTCTTTGTTGCTTTATTATTTTGGTGTGTGATTCTAATGTGTCACTTCATTTATGTGGATTGTATGCGTGTGCTATGATCTGTTATTTATTTGTGAGGGGCTATACTCCATTGTATTATTTATATTATTTCTCGTGTCTGAATGGTGTCTCTTCGTAGATTAATTTATCGTGGGTTTCTCAGTTTCATTATTAGATCATGTTTGATGTGATGGTTGTGATTTTGAGAATAGAAATATTGTAATTTTTTTTGTCAACTATAGTTTAACGTGTGCGTACGTAACCTATTTGTAAATAAATGCCTATTTTGCTTAAAAAGTGGTAATTTATATATGTATGTGTTGACTTCGCGTGTGGTAGATCTATTAGTACATTATGTATAAGTATCTTTCAGTATTTTGTCTTATGTCGATATGTTTATTGTTTGTCTTAGCGCTTATCGAGAGCGCTATAGTTCTATTAATGATGTAAGTGTTCCGCAGGTTAATGCCTTGTGCATGTGCGGGAGATAGAGAATCTTCGATCGTCTAGATCGTTTTGTGCTCATTAGCGCGTGTCGTGGAGTCGGCAGCTCCGGGCGCGTCTCGAGGAGTCTTGGTCCTGGTCGCGTGTGATATCTGCGGTCGTCTGGGTGTGGGATGTCGGGGTAGGTTGCGTGGGAGTTCGGGTTGTTGTGTTAGATAGACGCATTCGTCTTGGGTATGTCGAGTGCTGAAGTTTGAGTGCTTCGTGATGTATATTGTGGTGTTTTGTTAGTACTGTTAATCGTGGCACATTCCCTAGATTGCGTGAGTTTAGTATTAAAGTTGTTAACAGTAGTTGATATACGTGATTATAACCACTTGGATCCTGTATTGGCTCTTCGCCTGTCTCTACAGGTGATTGAGAAGTTTGTATAGTTTATTATGCGTGATGATATATATATATATAGGTTAAGTATTCAGGTTGTTGGTGTTGTAGTTATGGTCGTGATCGTTGATTCTTGAATGCCGGGTCAGTTGTAGCGTTATGGTGCTGCTTTGTGTGTGTCCTGTGGGCATTTCTCGTTCCGTACCTTTTCTCGTGGTGCCGTCGTGACTAGTGTGATATTTGTATTTTTTTGGCTACTCGTTAAGGTTATAGGAGTCTTTGGTATGTATTGTGGGGGGATTCGGGTTTTTTCGGTTCCCTGGACGGGTTGTTAATTTACGCTGAGATTGAGGGATCGCATACTGATGAGGGTAGAATATATAATGGGAGGTATATATTAATATTTATATTATAGTAGAAATTCTAATAGTGTAGTTATTATATGTGATTGTGTGGGAGTTATCGCTTAGTATGGCGGGTGAGATTGTTGGATGTTGTCTATAGGTGCGTATTGTGCTTTATTTTTATGTATTATACGTTCGTTATTATATTTATAGTAGTGTTGTGGGTGGTGGTATTATTATGGCCAGTGTGGTATGTTTGTATTGTAGGTGTGTTGTTGATGTGTGGTATGTTATTTTTGTGGTAATATTGGTCACTAGGGGGGTGCTGTGAAGTAGTCTGTGACTGATTTATGCACTAGAAGCCGTATACTCTATATGAGTGGTATAGATTCGCGTTGGTGTGGGATTCAGGTAGTAGTGCTCTTCTTCTGGTGATGCGTCTTAGTGGGTTGAGTGGAGTGTAGCTAGTAAGGTAGTAGTTATTATGTATTGAAGTGAGTTGATTGTGGATCGTGTATGTGCTGGGTTGGTCTGTTGGGTAGTATAAGTTTGAATATTGTGAAGGCTATTATATAGTTATTAGTGATGATGGAAGTTCCATATGTCGGTTCTTGACTATGGTGGTGCGGTGGCGTGATTGTAGCGCATGGGTCTTAGGTCTTTATAGTGATCGAGGGTTGTTACTTGTTGATTGTGATGTGTCTGACATTGGGCGTATTGGTTAGTGTATATGTGATGATACCACTGGTAAACGCCTAATGGTATAGTTATGAGTCATGATGTTGTGATGGTGTGTTATTCGCATCGGCTGTAGGGCTATATATTGACTTTTATGATGTTGGTGTAGATATGTTGGTGGTAGTTGTTGGGGTGGGTATGATTTGTTGTACGTATGGTGATGACTGTATGGGTTGTATGTATGGTTAGTGCAGATGTGTGACGATTAGTTGATGTCTGTGATATTAGTTGCTGGTTAATCTTATGTATTATTGGGTTGATCTTGCTTAGGTTGATGATGTCCGGGGTGGGCTTCCTTGTGGGCGTATTATTTAGGGGTACGTGGTGCCCGAAAGGGTTCGCCGGTGACTAAGGTTGATGGTAGGGGAGGCTCCTGTTGTGTGGGGACTAGCTGTAGATAGGGAAGTTTAGTTGCTGTTGCGTGGAGGTTATTAGATCTGACTTGGAGCTGTTTAGCGTCATGTCTTAGTTTGTAGCGACTTGTTTTATCTATGGTATGTGGACAAGTTAATTTTGAAGTATGAACCTATCTTCCATATTATGTGTTCATGAATTAGATGAGATGATAGGTTTAGGTTGAGTCACTTGCTATAGGTTTAAATCTTATTTTGCAATTGATTTTAATCTCTCATTAATTTAATAAACAAATAATAATCTGTTGAAAATATTTATTAAAATTTTCATACCTTCAATATTATAAAGAAAAGATTTTGGGTTATAAAATGCTTTCTATTTTATTGGGTTTTATAGAGGGTCACTGGATTTTTTTAATATTAATGGGAGTTCTACTATAATAAACGTTATTATTTAAATGACCTTGTTTATTATCAACTCCATTGTTTTTTTCGATAAATTTTTTTTTTATTTTTTATGCAGAGTTGAAGAACCCATCTCCTCATCGGTAAAATATTTCAGGAATATAAATATTATAGTATTAAACAATAAAAACGAAGTTTTTGTAAGCTTAAATATGGTTCTGTTATTGAAGAAGCCACAGAAAGGCTTGAAAGTAAAATAAAAATTATTCGCTAGACCAAAAATGATATTGATTAACTTGGATAGTAAAAGACAGTGAAGCACAAACACTGCACACTCTACAACATACCACACTCTCTAATTACACCTGAGCAACCCTCTCACACACATACACACACACAACACACACACAATATATATATTTTATAATATATATACTAGTATATCTATATATTATATATAATAATATATATATATATATATTATATATAATATATTATTATAACTAACTAATAATATATATAATATTATAAGAATAATATTATATATATATATGCAGAAATGCCTGAACTTGAATTTAGTATAGACTGAATAGGTTGACACCGTACACAGTTTGTCTGAATGTCCGCTGAAACGAAGGGTTGTGATAAATAAATTAAGGAAGAGTTTTCTAGAAATACAAATTGAACAAATGTTAGATGAAATCGAAACTATCAAGCCAGAGTCAGAGATATCTATAGAGAACGAATGAATAATTTCTCTAAATCTTTATAATAGAACTCTCTTCTAAAGGAGAGATAAATTAGAGCCAACCGCGTGGCTAACGGTAGGCGACGGAGAGTCGCATGGCAAGTGCGGGTTTGAATCTAGTTAGATCCTGTAGAAATTAACCCTTGAGAAGTTCCCCTCCTTGAATAGGGCTATGCCCGTGAGGTGTGAACTTTTATAAAAAAAAAAACAAAAAAAAAAAAAACAAAAGCTCGATGGTTAGAAACAATTTAGAGAGTTTTTGAGGGCACAAAAATTAAGAAGTTGAAAAGCATTAAATTTCACCTTTTTCAGAAAAGCTGAGTGAAACAACACCACACATGTTATGACACTCTATACCGGGACCTACGAACCTCAATCCAAAACAGGCAATTGGATTGACGTAAAATTATTCTTTAAAAGACACAGATCAAAAACTTGCTAGAAACTTGTTTAATTAGGGTTACAATGTGTTCCTTCCAAGAGATCACTTGAAAAGAAGTACCAATAATTTTAAGGATATGTAAAATTTGAGTTGCGCTTCTTCGAGGCAGATATTGTATGGAAAATTATGTTGAGTTAATAAAGGAGAAAATAATTTTCCAGACCTTGAAAATAATTATGCATTCTCTGCCCTATTTAGAAATTAAGAAAGTAAAGGCTTGTTGCCTATAGGCTACCCTTCTAGCATAAGCTTATTGCTGTTGGGTGAAGAATCCCTCAAACTGAAAATAGAAATAAATGGTGTCATAGGCTTAATATGGATAGAAAAAGTGAAAGAAAGAAGATAATTAGTAAAAATCATGATAAGACTGAAATAGAATAGAATCCTGAATAACACAACTACCGATAAACTTAAACGGAAAACGCAGCCATCTACAAATGCTTTTATAAAATTACTGGAATGGAAATTTGTAAGATTATTACAGAGGGAGAATTATTGGTGCCGTAAAATGAGCTAACAAATCAAAGTTTTGTGAAGTAAACTCTTGAAAGCTTTCGATATGTCTAGAGCCGCAGCAAAAGATCCAACGAAAGTGAGAAATACAGATCTCTAAGAATCAGAGAAAAGTTAAAGATGATTACCAATTATAACTTATAATGGTTTGAGATAGCTTCCGAATATTTCTGTTAAAGATATACTCAAAAACTTTGGAAAAACAGAGGTTTATTGATTGTAATGCAGTTAGATGATTAAGATTGGTTTTCTTTTTCAGGGCACAGGCTGAATTGGATCATGCTTCAGCAGGAATATATGGATAAATCGGATTGCCAGAAGAAACAGTTTACCCCAATTGCAAGCTTGGAATCACGATCTTTAAGAACCACAAGAATGAAATCTTAAGAATAGTACGCTTTCTAAGTATTAATGTAACATTAGATTTAGAGGTCTTGCAACCGATCAATAAAGCATAATATATATATATAATAATATATATATATATATATTATAATATATATAAGTATAATATATATATATTATATATTATATATAATATATAATATATATATGAATAATAGAAGTAATGGTTTTAAAACAAGAGGCTTATAAAATTTCCCGTCATTTTAGCTGAGTTGATAATTCAATATGTCCAGAAAGATACTGAGTCCTTAATGCAGACGCTTGCTGCACTATAAACGTATTTTCACTTATTGGACTGTTTTTCTCTATTTTCCTTCACATTTTTCTTATTTTGAGTGTATTTTTGTTATGGTTTCGATTTTTTTCTGAATACAACTTCAATATGTCATATATATATATATATATATTACTAATATATTATTATTATATATATATATATATAATATATACTATATTATATATATATATATATATTTATATATTTGTAAGTTTGTTTTCTGGCGAAAAATTTCACTGTCGGAAAATTTCTGGGGGCTGCAGGCAATCCGATTTATCCATATATTCCTGCTGAAGCATGATCCAATTCAGCCTGTGCCCTGAAAAAGAAAACCAATCTTAATCAAACTGCATTACAATCAATAAACCTCTGTTTTTCCAAAGTTTTTTGAGTATATCTTACAGAATATTCGGAAGCTATCTTAAACCATATAATGTTATCATTGGGAATCAGTTTAACTTTTCTCTGATCCTTAGGTATCTGTATTTCTCACTTTCGTTGGATCTTTTGCTGCGCTCTAGGACATTAATCGAAAAGCTTTCAAGAGTTTACTTCATAAAACTTTTTGATTTGTTAGCTCGATTTACCGGACCAATAATCTCCCTCTGTAATAATCTTACCAAATTTCCATTCAGTAATTTTATAAAGCAATTTGTAGATGCTTGCGTTTTCCGTTAAGTTTATTCGGGTAGTTGTGTTATTCAGGATTCTATTCTATTTCAGGTCTTATCATTGATTTTTACTAATTATCTTCTTTCTTTCACTTTTCTTCCATATTAAGCCATGACACCATTATTTCTAGTTTTCAGCTGAGGATTCTTCACCCAACAGCAAATAAGCTTTATGCAGAAGGGTTGCCTATAGGCAACTAGCGCTTTACTTCTAATTTCTAAATAGGGTAGAGAATACCAAACATTTTCACGTCTGGAAAATGAATTTCTAATTTATTAAAGAACATAAGTTTCTGATTGACAATATCTTTCCCTAAGAAACTCATGTCAACCATAGGTTTCATGAAAATATGGTACTTCTTTTCAAGTGATTCTTGGAAGGAACACATTGTAACCCTAATTAAACAAGTTTTAGCAAGTTTTTGATCTGTGTCTTTTAAAGAATGAATTTTACGTCAATCCAATTGCCTGTTTTGGATTGAGGTTCGTAGGTCC